>PISX010023538.1:0-29478 GCA_004024625.1 Mellivora capensis
TTTAGGGAGCAGGGATGACTTAATCCTTTAGGTATAGCACCCAGCACCTCAGACAGAAGCTTAGTAACTGCTATGTTGAGAACATGTATTGGCTGGGCAGCAATAATTATAAAAGAGCACTGGCCTGGTTTTGATACCAGTTCAGTTTCCATAAGCATGAAAAGTGATAGGGTTTTACTGATGTCTTAAATATTTCAATCCTAGAAATTATTTGAATAAAATTTGAACCCCAAAACTATGATGAAAGCCTGAAACTTATAACTCATATGAAACTGATGAGCTTTTCAAACCTCTATGTCTGGACAGCTTGTGGTCATCAGTGACCCCCACATCAAGATTGATCCTGACTACTCAGTGTATGTTAAGGCCAAAGAACAGGGCTTCTTTGTGAAGAATCATGAAGGAGGAGACTTTGAAGGGGTTTGCTGGCCTGGTAAGATAGCACTTTATGCACTTTTTAATTCCACTTCTTTAGTCCCAATTAATGAAGGTTGCATGGCCGTCACCCTCATTTCTTAAAGATGTCCCTTGCCACAGTGTAAGCACCATTAAAAAAGAGAGGGTATTACCTTCTTCTGTATCTGTCCTAACATCTGGTACAGTGTGCTTTGTACACATTTATCAATGAGTGAATAAAAAAATAAGCACTCTATTTCTCTAACCAAACAAAAATAAAAAGTTAAGGAATAAGAAACAGAGAGGAGAAGAAAATAAAGAGTTCTCGCAGTCTCTCCCTGTGAATTTTCTGAGCCTTGTTGGCCCACGGTTGTGACTTCCCAGGCTTTCCTGAGGGACCTCAGCTGCTTCCAGCAACTCTGGATTCTTTGTTTCAGAAATTATTAGTTTCAAGCCTTGGTAGAAACCTGAGGACAAAGGGGAATCCCCACTCTGTCATATCCTGGCACTCTGTCACAAATCCATGTGCTGCAGAGACACCCCATACATTCCTTTTCCCCTTACACCACTCATGAACACTTCGTTCTCTTTAAGGACAGAAGGGTCACTCTAGGATATTTGCCATGCTTTCTTGGGATGTCTTGGGCCATCTGTGAGGGACAAGCTCCATCTGGATGCTTGTTCATTGGCCTCCCCCTGGGTCTCTTGGATTGGGAGGTCTAGTGACTATCACTGGAGTCCAGCATGGCCTTCCTTTGCTTCTTGCCAGACAGTGCCTCTGCATCAGCCATCTTACGTCTGAGATGCCCGTGATCAGCCAGCTTTCACATCTTTACCACACATCCTAGCATGAGCACCACTGTTTCTCACAGTCTACTCTTCTGCCTCTACAGGTCTCTCCTCTTACCTGGATTTCACCAATCCCAAGGTCAGAGAGTGGTATTCAGGTCTTTTCACGTTCTCTGCTTATCAGGTTTGTTTTTGTTCTTTTGCTCTTTCCTAGTTACTTGGAAGGATGAAAGAAGAAAAAACATGATTGAATAGAACTACTCTGCTTTATTGAGTAGCTCTTGATAAATAATACTTGGATGAAAACACAAGAATGGCACCCACATTACAGACTTTAATGGCCAGGAAAGGTGCCATATTAATTACCAAATGCACAAAAGCTGTGACTTCTACCTCCATTATAATAGACTCTGTGACATATCAAAGTACTTAATAAGACATTTGTATTTTCAAATTAATACATAAACTTTACATAAAATAATATTCTATAGCTTTTTAAAGATGATGATAGGGTATTTATGAGAACATCTTGCAAAGTGTAATGTGACATTAAAGGTAAGGTTTAGGGGTGCCTGGGTGGCTCAGTCAGTTAAGCATCTGCCTTTGGCTCGGGTCATAATCTCAGAGTCCTGGGATCAAGCCCCACATCGGGCTCCCTGCTCAGTAGAGAACCTGCTTCCCCCTCTCCCTCTCTCTCTGCCCCTCTACCTGCTTTTGCTCTCTCTCTCAAATAAAAAAATAAAATCTTTTTTAAAAAGGTGTAATAAAACTTGAAATTAAAAAGGTATAATAATAAATCAGTCCTTAAAATATTCTAAGAACCCCAGAGAGGTCACTTATAGAGATGGTTTTCAGCCAATTTTGAAGAGGATAGTGATGCCTTGTATAAATTGATTTATTTGCTGTATGCCAAACTCTGTGCTAAGCAGTTTCTGTACATTTTACCATTTCATCTTCGCAAAAACCTCTGAAGTTGGAGCTATAATTCTAATCCCACAGATGAGGAAATTGATATATGGAGAAGTTTCAAACCTGCTCAGGGGTGCCTGGGTGGCTCAGTGGGTTAAGCCTCTGCCTTAGGCTCAGGTCATGATCTCAGGGTCTTGGGATCAAGCCCCGCATCAGGCTCTCTGTTCGGCAAGGATCCTACTTCCCCCTCTCTCTCTGCCTGCCTCTCTGCCTATTTGTGATCTCTCTGTCAAATAAATAAATAAAATCTTAAAAAAAAAACAAAAAACAGAACACTGCTCAGTTAACCCATGTCAGTAAGTGGTGGACCCAAGATTTGAATTCAGTCTGTTTGTCTCTCACGTCCAATCTTAACCACTAAACTCTGGTTCTGAGTATCATGTATTAGGACACAGAAAACAACTTAGAGCAGGGATACCTAACAGGCGAAATCTGGCCGTGTTCACTCATTTCTCTACTGTCTGTGGCTATTTTCACACTATATCAGAGTTATTGAAAAAGAGGCCTATAGTCAGCAGAGTAGAAAAACTTATCCAGCCTTTTCCAGAAAACATTTGCCAACCCCTGACTTGGAGAGTACTACAGAAAGGGAGTTAAAGTAGTTAAATATTTGGAAACCATATAGCCTTGTTCATGTGTATAAGCCTGACGATTCACAGACCTGTACTCCTGGGGCAAAGAATACAGTGTATGTTAGTAAAAACAATTAATAAAAAGAAAAGTATACATATTTAGAAATAGTTGAATATAAAGAGTCAAAAGAATACACATGAGTCTCTCCTAGGCATTTGAACAATTGGCATGTGTGTGAGACAGCCCATGAACTCTGTGGCATCCCAGAAGGCAAGCCAGGCCCACTGAGAAGATGTTACAAGGGGTAGGACTTTTAGAAAGTAATGGAATGAGCTTCCTGAGGGACTCCCTGTCCCTGTAGCTACTGAGTCACATGCTCAGAGACCAGGGAGTATATAAAAGGGATTTCAACACCATGTTAACTAGATGACTCAGCAGCCCCTTCCTACTCTAAATTGAAAATTCTGTGTAGAACACAAACTCTAGACCATTTCAAAGTAGGGACGCCTGGGTAGCTCAGTTGGTTAAGCGTCTGCCTTTGACTTAGGTCATGACCCCAGGGTCGAAGGATCAAGTCTCACATCACGTTCCTTACTCAGTAGGGATCCTGCTTTTCCCTCTACCTGCCGCTCCCTCTACTTCTGCACTCACGCTCTCTCTCTCTGGCAGATAAAAATAAAAATAAAAATCCAATTAAAAAACAGTCTTTCGGGCCGCCTGGGTGGCTCGGTTGGTTAAGCGGCTGCCTTTGGCTCGGGTCATGATCCCGGCATCCTGGGATCAAGTCCTGCATCGGGCTCCTTGCTGGGCGGGGAGCCTGCTTCTCCCTCTGCCTCTGCCTGCCACTCTGTCTGTCTGTGCTCGTGCTCTCTCTCTGACAAATGAATAAATAAAATATTTTTTAAAAAACCAGTCTTTCAAAGTATTAGAAGGAAGGCAGAATCTTATCATGGAAAGCTTTAACTGCCTTTAGTTAAGAGTAGTAGCAGATGATGGATGTTCTAGAATCTAAATGTCAACATTCACAACCTTTCCTGCATGGGGGTTCGCCAGAGTAAGTCTTGGAGTGGGCATGCTGGGCAGTTGTATTTCACAGACAATACCACACAGCATTTTTTCATTCATCGACAAATACTTACTGGGAACCTTCTGTGTTCAGCTACTGTTCTAGGTGTTTGGAATTTGTCAATGAACAAAATTCCCTGCCCTGTGGACCTTTTATTGTAGCACTGGGACAGAAGAGAGAGTGTAGATAATAAACACAGTGATAATAAATTAAATGGAGTATGCAAGAGGAATAGGGTGGCTATCATATTAACATTATCACTATAGGAGTACTGCATTGACCAAAGAAGAAATTTATTTCCTAGGGATCTACTGACATCCTCTACATATGGAATGACATGAATGAGCCCTCCGTATTTAGAGGGCCAGAGCTAACCATGCAGAAGAATGCCATTCATTATGGCAATTGGGAGCACAGGGAACTTCACAACATCTATGGTTTTTATCAGGTAAAACATCCATAAAGAAGCCACTTGGACCCATGTGCCCTGCCTTTTGGGTTGAAAGTCATTTGTAATAGCCATACTATGTTGTTCATTTCTCTTTGTGTGACTTTTCTGATGATTGCAATGGATCTTATCAGGTTGTAGCCAATACAGGACTTATTTCTTTCTTTGCACCTCTTCTTTCTCTAATGAATTTGGTGAATTACAGAGTTATGAGATTAATGGTACCATGAAAGATCTTCCTTGACAGGAGTCATTAATAAATAGCATTGGATACCTCAAAACTTCTTTTGAAGTAAAGTAGGCAATTAAAACAAATGTTTTAAAATTTTACAAATGGGGGTTCCTGGATGGCTCAGTCAGTTAAGCATCTGCCTTTGGCTCAGGTTATGATCCCATGGTCCTGGGATTGAACCCTGACTCAGGCTATCAGCTCAGCAGGATGTCTGTTTCTCTCTCTTCCTCTGGCACTCACACCACTTGTGCTCTTGCTCTCTCTCTCTCTCTAATAAATCTTTTTTTTTTTTAAATGAAATTTCACAAATGTCTAAAATGGCAAGTCTCATACCAGGGGAATAAGACTTAGAACATAGAGGGGTGCCTGGGTAGCTCAGTCATTAAGCGTCTGCCTTTGGCTCAGGTCATGATCCCAGGATCCTGGGGTGGAGCCCCATATTGGGCTCCCTGCTCAGTGGGAAGCCTGCTTCTCCCTCTCCCACTCCCTCTGCTTGTGTTCCCTGTCTTTCTGTGTCTCTCTCATCAAATAAATAAAATCTTATTTTAAAAAAAGATTTAGAACATAGATGTAGAATTTCCAAAAATAGGGTTTTTTTTTTAAAAGATTTTATTTATTTGACAGATCACAAGTAGGCAGAGAGGCAGGCAGTGAGAGGGGAGGAAGCAGGCTCCCTGCCGAGCAGAGAGCAGATGCAGGGCTCAATCCCAGGACCCCGAGGTCATGACCTGAGCTGAAGGCAGAGTCTTAACCCACTGAGCCACCCAGGCACCCCTAAAAATGGGTTTTTAAATGTAGAAGGCCTTCATTAACTACTTAGCCTTCCCATTAGAAGATGGCAGAATTGTCTTCCATTTGCCAATCACATCCAAAACATTTGTCAGTTATTATTTGCCCTAATTGAGATCCATTGTTCTTTCTTATTTTCACTGTAACTGTGTTCCTATGGCCCTCCCACCAACTGGTCTATTTTCCAGTGCGAGTTGCTGACTACATAGAACACAGTTCAGATAGTATGTGTTTACTTCTTTAAAAGTCTCTTGCTATAACTGCAAACTACTTTAGAGAATTTTCTTATGTAGGCCAGGTCCAGTCATTTAACCTCTCTGAATCTCAGTTTTTTGTTCTTGTTTTTTTTTATCAATGAAAATGGTCAATCTCAGATGTTCTATAGATTATATGAGAAAATTTTATAAAATGCCTAGTTATAATAAGCATTGAATATGTTAGCATATTATTTACTATTTTTATTTTTATTTTGATCAAAGATAATTTTCTACTCTTAATAGGGGACTTTAGAGTAGTTTCATTATATCATGAAAATTATTTGGTGGATTTATTTTCATATTTTCCATTTTACATTCCCACCTACTATTTACTTTTTGCATGTCCAGTGGCTTATTAGGGATGTCTGCACAATGCCCTAATCTAATCATCCCTTTGGAATTTTTCTCCTTTGTCTTTATAGCAAATGGCTACTGCAGAAGGACTAATACAACGATCTAAGGGAAAGGAGAGACCCTTTGTTCTTACCCGTTCTTTCTTTGCTGGATCACAAAAGTATGGTAAGGAATGGCACATACGATCAGAATTAAAAACCTAAATTAGCAGCCTTTTTTTTTTTTTTAATACCATTTGTGGTATATGTTGCTACTGTGTTGAGGCCTTCCTTTTCAGTGGCGATTGGGCATGCCTTTGATTGTAGCAGGTGACATGCCCTGAAGTATGCCTTTTGTCCTGTGAGACAAAGCACATCTATTTTAATAAAGTTTAGTTACTTATTTCCCATTGAAGAAATGGCCACTTAGTTGCTGGGAGAATGACTTCATAGTATCTGTTTGCTGGGATGGTCATCTCTGATTCTGTTTGATTTGTCTAAACCAGGGAAAATATACTTCTTAGACATTCCCTCAACCACCTGTTTCACTTAGCCATATGACTTAAAATAGACCTGGCTGTTGCTTTTGTCAGGGTCATCTATCACTGGATTCAGTTTACTAGCTAATGCAGATCTAATTCAACTTAACCACCTTTCAGCAGGAAGGCAATTTTAAGTCCCCTGTTTAGTTAAGTTAGTTAAGTATTTTAGTTATTAATACTGTTTAATTAAATTAATATTGTTAGTTTAAGTATTTTAAGTCCCCTGCCCAGTTACCTAAGTAACTGGGAGCTTAGGTCCTAGTTTGAAGAATCCAGCCTTTACTGTATTACAGACATTATTACTTTCCAACCCTAAAAACCAGCCCCTGGGCACCCTTCAAAAGGCCAAAATACTGTTATCTCAGGCAAAGATTCATGTGCAGAGAGATGCTCACCACATTGGTTCCTGAAGCAAAAAATGAAATAAAATACAAATAAAGGAGTATTTATAAAAATATGATATGTGCATATGACAGACTATTTTAAGATTATTTAAAATTGTAGCCTTGGGGCGCCTCAGTGGCTCAGTGGGTTAAAGCCTCTGCCTTTGGCTCGGGCCATAATCTCAGGGTCCTGGGATCAAGCCCCAAATCAGGCTCTCTGCTCAGCGGGGAGCCTGCTTCCCCCCACCCCTCCGCCTGTGTCTCTCCCTACTTGTGATCTCTCTCTGTCAAGTGAATAAATAAAATCTTTAAAAAAATAAAAATAAAATAAAATTGTAGCCTCAATTGCATGAACAAGTGTTTGTGACATCATGATAAATGGGGGGAAAAAGCAGAATGCTTAAATGTGTTTGTAGTATATTATCACAATTTTGTTTTTAAAATATAGATAGGAATCTAAATTAGTAAGCTTAGTACCTTGGTGATTATGAGTGATTTTTAAATTTTCTTCTTTTTACCTATCCCTATTTTCCATATTCTCTACAAGTGTCATTTTTAATCACTAAAAAAAGTCAAGTGTTTTTAATGAAAACACTTTTAAGTGGCAGTTAAAAAAGATGATAAAAGATATGCATACTAAATAATCTCTGATCCCTTAAATATTGGCCTACTGCCTAGCCTTCAGTGCTCAGTGTCAAACTCAGCCTGCCCCGAACTGTGGCAAGTGACCCATTGCAGAGAACACTCCTTTGTCAAGTGTTAAGCTTAGACCAATAGCCAGAGAGCGCTTCTGACTAAACACCATATGAGACATGAAAAGATCTGCATGCTTTTACATGAACTTTCTTTCTTAATGAGAATACCACTATGTCAACTTCGAAACCAATTTATCTCATTTGAAGTCAAGGCGAAATTATTAGAGTACCTTTAAAAACAAAAAAACAATCCCTCGAAAAGATTCTTCTTTGCTGCCCATATAACAGCCAAAAATTTCTGTGGAAGATTAAAACAAAAATAGCTACCAAAGCTATTTTGGTAGAAGATAGACAAAAATGCTTCAGGACCAATCTACATTTAGTAAAACAAGACTTTTTTTTTCTTTTGTGGATCTCTTTAGTGGTATATAATCTATCTTCACAAATTTTTGTCTACTATACAGTGATCAAAAGCAGTGGCTTTAGAGTCAGACTTCCTGAGCTTAGTCCTGCCTCTACCACATAGTAACTGTGTTACTGGGGGTATATTAGAACCACCCCTGTTTGCCATATTTCTGTCATCTGTAAAATGAAGTTAAATAGTGCTTACCCGGTAGGGTTGTGATGATTCAAGTGGGCTACTACAGGCAAGGTAGAATCACCTGGCTCAATAAGAGCTTGTAAGTGTTAACTATCATTCTTGCTACTATGATGTCTCCTTTATGTAGTCTGTACCACTCCTCTTAAATTATAGAGGGTTTTTTTTTTGAGAGGCGGTGGAGGAATAGGCATATAAATCAGTGGGACAGAATAAAGACTCCAGAAAGAGTCCTACACACAGATGATCAATTAATTAGGAACAGAGTTGCCAAGGCAAATCAGAGGAGAAAGTTTTTCAGTAAACGGTGTCAGAACACTGAGTAAGGAGTTGGGGGGAGGAAGGAGAGGAAAAAAACCTCGACCCTTACCTCTCAGTACACAAAAAGTAATTCAAAATGGAATATAGACCTAAACTATAAAAGCTAAAACAAAAAACTTCTAAAAGGAAACAAAAAACCTTTGTGACTTTGAGATAGACAAGATTTCTCGGATAGAACACAAAAAGCATGAACCATAAAAGGAAAAGAAGTGCTAATCTGTACTTCCATCAAAATTAAAAACCTCTACCCTTTCAAAGATATTTAAAAAAATGAAAGTCAAGCCACAGATTAGAGAAAATATCTGCAGTATACATATATGTCTGTCAAAGAACTTGTATCTAAAATATATAAAGAACTTTTACAGTTAAAGACATCTACTTTTAAAAATAAGGAAAAGATTTGAATAGACACTTTACAAAAGAAGACACATGAATGATCAATAAATACATGAAATGATGCTCAACCTTATTAGTCTGTAGGGAAATACAAATTGAAACCACAGAGATACATCACTACACATCCATTACAGTAGCTAGAATTAAAAAGACTGACACTACCAACTGTTGCCAAGAATGTAGAGTGGCTGACATCATCATGTACTGATACTGCAAAAGCAGTATAGCCCATGTGCCAAACACTTTGGAGTTTTCTTTAAAAAAAAAAAAAAAAAGATTTTATTTATTTGAGAGAGAGAGAGAGATAGCACAACCAGGGTGGGGGTCAGGGTGCTGTGGGGAGATGGGGAGAGAGAATCTTAAGCAGACTCTACACTGAGCACAGAGTCTGATGTGGGGCTTGATCTCATCACCCTGAGATCACCATCTGAGCTGAAACCAACCGATTGTGCCACCCAGGCACCCCCAGTTTGGAGGGTTTTATTTATTTACTTTTGACGATTTTATTTATTTGACAAAGAGATCACAAATAGGCAGAGAGGCCGGCAGAGTGGGGGCAGGGAAGCAGGCTCCCCGCCCAGCAGAGAGCCCAATGCAGGGCTCGATCCCAGGACCCTGGGATCATGACCTGAGCAGAAGGCAGAGGCTTTAACCCACTGAGCCACCCAGGCGCCCCTGGAGTTTTTTAAGTGTTCAACATACCCTGAACATAGACCCAGCAATTCCCCTCCCAAATAGTTACCCAAGAGAAATCAAAAACGTACATCATGCAAAGACACAAATGTCTATAGCAGTTTCTTCATAATAGCCAAAACTTGGGAAGAATTCAGATGTCCCTCAGTAGGTGATTGGATAAACAACTTGTGGTAGATCCATATATGGAATACTATTAATCAAATAAAAAGAAATAAGCTATACCATCATACTGAGTAAAAAAAACTAGAACACAAAATAGTATGTTTTATGTTACCGTTTATATGAAATTCTGGAAAAGACTTCAAGAAATCAGATCAATGGTTGGGTAAAGTGGAGGATTATTCACTATGAAGAAGCCCATGTAATCTTTTACAATTAAGTACCCTGCTTGTGGTGACAGTTACAGGTTTCAAAACTCATCAAACTCTTCACTTAAAATAGGTACATTTATTATATGTAAATTATATTTCAGTAAAGTTTTTTTTTAAAGATTTTATTTCTTTATTTGACAGAAATCACAAGTCTGCAGAGAGGCTGGCAGAGAGAGAGGAAGGGAAGCAGGCTCCCTGCTGAGCAGAGAGCCCGATTCGGGGCTCGATCCCAGGACCCTGAGATCATGACCTGAGCCGAAGGCAGAGGCTTAACCCACTGAGCCACTCAGGTGCTCCCAGTAAAGTTGATTTTTTAAATGTTTCTCCTAAAATCAGGCTGGAGGGGCGCCTGGGTGGCTCAGTGGGTTAAAGCCTCTGCCTTCGGCTCAGGTCATGATCCCAGGGTCCTGGGATCGAGCCCCGTATTGGGCTCTCTGCTCAGCAGGGAGCCTGCTTCCCCCTCTCTCTGCCTGCCTCTCTGCCTGCCTGGAACTCTGTCTGTCAAATAAATAAATAAAATCTTTAAAAAAATAAAATAAATAAAATCAGGCTGGAGTTATACTTCAAAAAAAAATAAGTGCCATTTCAGAACATCTTTCACAAAATGTTTTGTGGATTTTAAGAACTTCTTCACATTAGAAGATTAATATATTTTCATTCCAGAAACCGGAATTTATATATTTTAAGGTCAGAAAGAAATGTTTTCCCTTATATTAACTTGTCTATTTCAAATAAGGAATCTATGAAATTGACTGCATGGGCTGATTTGTTGTTTTTTTTTTTTTTTTTAATACCTTGTTACCGGTGATCCAAGGTGCTGTGTGGACAGGTGACAACACAGCAGAATGGAGCTACCTGAAAATTTCTATCCCTATGTTACTCACCCTCAGCATTACTGGGATCTCTTTTTGTGGAGGTAAGATGATATCCGCAGGCTTGAAGTGAGAGAAAATAAAAAGGTGTTTTCTGTCAAGGCTGGTCATAAATGCCTTCTCATTAGCAGTTTCCAGCAGGGGTAACTGTGGGAACAAGAAAATGCGGAAAGTGAAAGGACACTTCCAGTTTGTCTTGTCTGAAATGAGGACATGAAATAAAGTCATCAGAGAGCCTGAGTGCTTCTTTCCCTCTTTTTCGGATTCCTCCTTAGATGCTCTTGAGAACTGAATTTCTTTTCCTGAAATATACCTTTTCTTCTTCAAAGTGAGAAAAATGGAGAGTACAAAGAATTTAGCAAATCAGAAATCAGCCTTACAGAAATGCTTTTTACTCAGCAGGTTTACAATTCTATGACATATTTTAACTTAAAAAAAAAGATATGCTCTTGAGAAAGATAAATTTAGTTAAAATATGATTCCCTGATGGGCTGCCTTCCCTAAATCCTAGTAATTCTCTGCAGATGAGAAATCTCAATATGGAGGGTGCTCAGCATATGAATAGTTCCTGCTGCTCCTTCTTTTCTGTAGGAATAGAAGTTAATATCACTTTTTTTTAAAAGATTTTATTTATTTATTTGACAGAGAGAGACACAGCGAGAGAGGGAACACAAGCAGGGGGAGTGGGAGAGGGAGAAGCAGGCTTCCCGCCGAGCAGGCAGCCCCATGCGGGGCTCGATCCCAGGACCCCAGTATCACGACCTGAGCCGAAGGCAGCCGCCCAACAACTGAGCCATCCAGGCACCCCTAACATCACTTTTTGATAGATATTTTTCTTATGGCATTGGTCCACATACAAGGAATATGTATCCTGCTTAAGTACTGAGCATGAAATTATACCTAAAATTTCTAATTCTGATTGTTTTTCTTTAGTTCTACAATTTTTATCTTGCTTGAGCTACTGGTTTCAAAAGGAAATCAAGGGGCGCCTGGGTGGCTCAGTTGGTTAAGTGTCTGCCTTGGGCTAGGATCCTGGGATAGAGCCCCACCTCTGGCTCTCTGCTCAGCAGGGAGCCCACTTCTCTCTCTCTCTCTCTCCCTACCACTCCCCCTGCTTGTGCTTGCTTGCTTGCTCTCTTTCTCACTCTCTCTCTGTCAAGTAAATAATATCTTAAAAAAAAGAAAAGAAATCAATTGCCAAAACCCTCACCACACTACTAAACACAGACGTAATGAATCAGGTCAACATTTTGCAATTTCTAGGTTTGGGAACATACAGAAATGTTGATCTTGTAGTAAAACCTCTGACCTCTTTTTTTTTTTTTTTAAGATTGTATTTATTTATTTGAGAGACAAAGCACAAGCAGGGGGGAAGGGCAGAAGGAGAGAGACAAGCAGGCCCCGCTCTGAGCAGGTAGCCCAATGAGGAGCTCAGTGAGGGACTTGATCCCAGGACGCTGGAATCATGACCTGGGCCGAAGGCAGATGTTTAATGGACTGAGCCACCCAGGTTCCCCAAACCTCAGACCTTTTGATAAGAAGAGAGGATTCAAAGAGAATATTGTCAGATCCCCCAAACAGGCAAAGTTTTTAAATATGTGCCCCCTAATTTCAGGCCACAGTGTTGTTCTGGGATTTTATAAGTGACATACAGCACATTTGCCCTGGCAGTCTTCAAGCCCTTATCTTACCTGGCTGGGTGCAACGTTTGTTAGAAGCCTGGTTGCCTCTGCCTTACTCAGCCTCTCTCTCACTGTCTAATCAGCTGACGTAGGCGGCTTCATTGGGAATCCGGAGGCAGAACTGCTAGTGCGATGGTACCAGGCTGGAGCTTACCAGCCTTTCTTCCGTGGCCACGCTACCATGAACACCAAGCGGCGGGAACCCTGGCTCTTTGGGGAGGAATACACCCAGCTCATCCGGGAAGCCATCAGGCAGCGCTACACCCTCCTGCCCTATTGGTATTCTCTGTTCTACTGCGCACACGTGACAGCCCAGCCCGTCATGAGGTAAACAGGCTTCGCCGGTTGCAGGCTCCAGCAGCCCATCTACACCAGAAAACGCCCTGGCCATTGGGGAATGGAGTAATTACACCGTGATTTCAAGAGAAAAGCCATGTGTTTCATCAAGTGCCCTTCAGATTACTGAACACCAACTGTGAGCAGGGCCAAGGAATTAAGGTCTAAGAAAACCCACATCCCCTGCTACTTTGTGATTCAAGTGTTAATATTTGAGAGGAGACAGATTTTTCAAAGAAAAAGAAGTGACTGTAACTGAATTTGCTATTTAATCCACAAGAATCCTCTCATGAAGAACAATTTATTCTGCCAGTCTAGGCTCTATCTTACCTTAGGGTTAAACCATTCCAAGTTTGAGGTGAACATTTTTCCCAGTGTATAAATTATATTCTGATTCTATTTTAGAGGCAGGTTGTGAAAAAGCAACTTTCTAGGTTAGAGAATGATGCAGAGACACACATAATACAGTGAGGCTTCCAGATCAGCTGATCCTAAACCTGGATCAGATGAGAATCACCAGGGGATCTCTTTAAAACTGTAGATTCCAGGGCCACACCTCCAGACCTACTAGGAATCTCCTTGGGTAGGTCTCAGGATCTAGATTTGTTAGACATTTCCCTTGTGATTCTAGGCATCAACCAGATTGAGACTACTGCTTCATTACTACTATTCAGTAGGAAAGGGATACATTATTACAAAGGCTAGTGAATAAACTAAAAATAAGTCTCTCTAACTAAAGAATACCTTTTACTCGTGAGGTTGAAAAAAAAATATTAGAACCATTAGGTTGATATCCAGATGCACAGATATTGAAGATTTGATTATCTTTTAAGCCCAGATGACTCCTATATAGTTGTGTAAAACAATAATTAAAAAAAAAACCATACAACAGTTTCTCAACCCTCCAAAACCACTGCCTGCTTGAAAACAAGTAATACCAATTCTTTTCTTTTAAATAGATAATGATTAAGGATGCATGAAAGGCAGTGGCAGCATAAAAACATGGCACAGACTTTATATCATTATAAACTATGGTTTTACAATTTGTTCCATGCTGAATGTGTTAAGCATTTGATTTGTACAGAGCTCTAATTCTGCCTTCAGAGTAGTACTTAGTACTCAACAATCAGAATGAAAAATTGTAGGTACCAGAATTCTCAATCTTTCATTGGAGCATTTCAGCAAGTAAATAGCTTTTTTTTTTAAGATTTTATTTATTTATTTGACAGAGATCACAAGTAGGCAGAGAGGCAGACAGAGAGAGAGGAGGAAGCAGGCTCCCCGCTGAGCAGAGAGCCCGATATGGGGCTCGATCCCAGGACCCTGGGATCATGACCTGAGCCGAAGGCAGAGGTATTAACCCACTGAGCCACCCAGGTGTCCCGTAAATAGCTTTTTCACATTAGAAAATAATATATAGTAATCCTACCAGTTGTTCATAAAAATCTTAAATCATGAAGAGTCTTGGCTCTTTGGTTTTTCCAATTTCCTTTGAGTAATTATAAAATGAAAATATAGGTGATTTAATAGTAATAAAGCATCTAATGATGTTGAAATAAGAATGTTTTTTCTCTTTCTGCAGACCTCTGTGGATAGAGTTCCCAGAGGAATTAGACACTTTTGGGGTAGAAGATGAATATATGCTGGGTGAGCATTTCTTGATTATTGTTATGATAAATGCTGTAATTATGTTTTTGTTATATTTTCTAGTGTAAGAGCACTAAAGAAAAATAAATCCCTAGTCTTAAGAAAACCAAAAAATAAAAGTAAAAGAAATTCTGTCATTAAGATTTTTAGTATATTAGTGGAATGATAGCTCTCTTCTGTGGAATGATAGACCTCTTCTCACTTCTCATGTTGTTAACTTCATATAAATCCATTCTATTTGTGGATGCAATTTGAGATTCTTGTTCTGGGTCCACTCCTGAGCCTAATGATACCCCTATAGGGAATGGAAGTAGAAAACAGTAGACCAGATGGTCACAGTAAAGATTGAGAGCTTACTTCATATGTAAAATACAATTATTGGTGGTGGTGGTGGTGGTGGTGATGGCCTCTTTTTTAACAAGGGTTGACCACCAAATCCAGGATATGGAAGTTTATCATCTTGGGAATAGGACTCAAAAACCAAGCTGAACAGAGAGTTGCCCAAAAGGTACATTCTGTTTCTAAAAAGCGGAAATCCTAAAATGTAAAAAGCCTAGTGCTACCTCTTCCTTCTTTCTTAGGTCTCAGTTTAAATGGCTGATCCCTTTGAGAACAATTCCCTGAACAGAATTGCTTCTAATAGCTAATTACACCTAACTAGTCAAACTCAGTCCCTCTTATTATGTAACTTTCATCCCATTTTGTGTTTTTGCCTTTTTGGTATTTGTCCTAACTCTAAATAAATTGTAATATCTGTCTTTACTGACTGCAAACTCCATGACAGGGATATTGTCTTACTTGCCACTGTATCTCCAGAGCCTAGCATAATACCTAGCACTCACCTGGAACTCAGTAAATATTTGTACAATTAAAGAGTGAGTTCATAAATGGATGAAATTTACATACATGTTGTGCCACAGTCAAAACAAAATTAATAACCTAGATTGCCTTTAAGAGAATTACAGCCTTCCTAATGATAACTGTCCATGGATATACTCTTCTCTGTGCTAATCAGGGTCTGGATAACAGCTGTAGGCTCACCATTTGCAAAATCACTTACAGCAGACAGTGATGCACCTGGAGTAATGTGATGGCTTTTTCAGACTCCTGGCACACTAGCAGCTATGTGCGAATGAGACTGATAGACTGTGTCAGGGTCCCTCCCTATTATCCTGATATACCCTAAGAGGATGAATGATAAGTAATAATACAGTCATCGTTTTGAGCACCAGTCCTCTATCTAACAATGCATCTCTCTGATGAATCATTGGTTCAACTAACCAAGGTCTCTACTTTCACCAAGTTCACAGTTGAGTGGTCTCTAACACCACAAAAGCACTGAAAGGAGAAGGATGTTTTCAGACCTCTTAGAGATATTCAACTTCATTTCTTTTCTTTTTTTTCAGGAAGTGCTTTATTGGTTCATCCGGTCACAGAACCAAAAGCCAGCACAGTTGATGTGTTTCTGCCAGGATCAAATGAGGTAAGAATAAATAATAAACAGCCATATATCTTGCATGTCTCCTGTCTCCTCCCTTCATTCTGATGAATTAGTCCCTGTTAGGAAATAGATTTCTATGCATTTGTGAAGACAGCCCAAATGCCTATAGCTACTGAAGATTCTTGTAGGTCATGACCCCGGAGGTCAAGAAACTTAATGAAAGAGCAGGGAGAAAGATGAATAGGTGAGAACCCCAAGGAGGGTCAGCATGGTTCTTTACTTTCACACTTGGGCTTGTGTAAGTGACTCCTTATAAACACACTGAGGCTTTGAATAGGAAGAAATATTTAGTCTGGTAAAAGGTGTCAGTCTCTGGGGGAAGCTTAAGTAAAAAGAGACTTTGCTCTTTGGTCTGGCTCTGTCTAAATCCCATGTTTTTGGTACCAAAACCTGGTCTCCAGACACTCACCAAAGTGGGTAAAAAGTAACAGTGGTGACTTTCCTTTATGCTCCGAGAGCCTTCCAGCTCTTTTGTTGGTTATTGTCATTGATTATTATCACAGTATAAAATATCATCCTGCACTGCTAGAGCCCACAACACTGAACCCAGGCAGAGCACGGGGAAGAGGTGGGATTAGCCCGTGGGCTGCAGAGCAGAGGGCCATGGAGAATAACAGCAACAACCTCCAGAGACCAACCAAGGATATATGCAGAGGGGCCAGCAGAAGAGGCAGGGCCGAAACTTGGGGCACCAGACCAGGGAAAGAGGGTATGGAATGGAGAGCAAGGAGGAGACAGACCCTGGAGAGAGTCCTTGAGCATTACCACACGCTTCTGCAGGCGGGGGGAGAAGGTTACCTTCAAGGTTACCAAACTGATTTGAGACCCCTATGTCCCTGGACTGACTAAAAACAGTTTGGAGGCTCTTCAAAAAGTTAAAAATAGAACCACCCTATGACCCAGCAATTTCAGTACTAGATATTTATACAAAGGAAACAAACATAGTGATTTGAAGGAGCACATGCTCCCTGATGTTCATAGCAGCAATGTCCACAATAGCCAAACTATGGAAAGAGCCCAGATGTCCACCGACTAATGAATGGATATAGAAGATGTGGTGTATATATACCATGGAATATTACTCAGCCATCAAAAAGAATGAAATCTGGCCATTTGCAGTGATGTGAATGGTGCTAGAGTGCATTATGCTAGGCAGAATAAATCAGAGAAAGACAAATAGCATATGATATCACTCGTATGTGGAATTTAAGAAATAAAACAGAAGAACATATGGGATGGAAAAAAGGGGGGGGGGATCAAACCATGAGAAACTTTTAACTATAGAGAACAAACTGAGGGCTGATGGAGGGATTTGGGTGGGGGATGGGCCAGATGGCTGATGGGCATTAAGGAGGACACTTGTTGTGATGACCCCTGGGTGTTGTATGTAAGGGATAAATCACTAAATTCTACTCCTGAAACCAATATTGAAGTGTATGCTAACTAACTAGAGTTCAAATTTTTAAAAAAAAGATATGCTTGGACTGTCTAGGCAGGTGATGAGGTGGCTGAGCCAGGCCATGCTCGCTGCCTAGTACTGTCAGGTACTGGCAAAGCAATATGTGAAACATCAGCCCAAGTGTTCTCTGTCCATCCAGCTTTATGCGTTTGCCTGTGCTAGTTTCCTAAGGCCGCTGTCACAAATTACCACAAACCCGGTGGCTTGAAACAGCACATATGTATCCTTTCCCAGTTCTGGAGGCTTGAAGCCCAAAATCAAGGTGTCAGCAGGGTAAGTTCCTTCTGGAGGTCCAGAAGGAGAATCTCTTCCATACCTCTCTCCTAGCTTCTGGCAGCTGCCAGCAGTCCCTGTGGTTCCTGGCTCTGTAACCACATCACATCACTCCAGTCTGTGCCTCCGTCTTCACATGCCTTCTCCTCTGTATGTCTGTGTCTCCTCTTCTGTTTCTCTTATGAGGACACTCATAATGACATTTAGGGCCTACCTGCATAATCCCAGATAATCTTCTAATATCGAGATCCTTAATTTAATCAAATTCACTACCATAGAAAGTTATATTCACTCCTTCCCAGTATTAGGAAGTGTGTATAACTTTTGGAGGGGCCACCATTCAGCCCAGTACACTTGTCTTTACTGATAGGATGATACCCAGGCTTTTCTCCAGAGTGTTCATCAATTATGTTCTTCCCTCTTGGTTTCTCCAGTAATGTGTAGTTCTTAGATGAGGGCTCCCCTTCATCTAAGATGAAGATGAAGTTTCCCCCACCAAGTAAAAATCTGAGAAAAAGGTTAAATACAACAACATCTAAATAAATTGTCCTGCCAAGCAGTTCACTGAGAGTTTCTCAAGTCAATCTTAACAAAGCAGTAGGCTCCCATTAAGAAGAGCTAGCACCCCTTCTGACATACCCACAAATGAATTTTTAAATTAATTAACAAAAATTTTTTATTAATGACCTATCATCATTGCAAGCACACTGCAGTGACTGTATAATGAATTCATTCAACACTATTTGCCAAAGTGTTTGGTGATTGTTTCTCTCATATCTTCAAAACCCTAGGGAGACGAGCCAAGCTATTTCTTGCCAGATTTTTACTTCACCAGTTAGCTAGTACCACATCACACTGTGCAAGGGGATACGTACAGTCCCTCGTTGTCACTCTTCCCCATTTTTCTAGATGGCCCATTCCCTCTACTTGAAGTCTTTGTTCAAATAGATTTTTCTCAGTGAGGTCTTCCCTGACTACCTAGTTAAGATTACAGACCACTCCCACTGTCCAACCCCCCTTTATCCTTCATTTTTCCCACAGAAAACCTGACATCTTTAACATTCTTCGTATTTACTGATATGTTTTGCTGATGACCTTTCTCCCCCATTAGAATATTAGCTTCTTAAGGGCTTCTTAGGTGATTTTCCTCTATTACATTCACTCTTCTATCCCCAGCATCTAGACAGGTACCTGACAGGTAGTAGGCCTTCTGTATGTACTTGCTGAGGAGCTTGGTGACTAAGCACTAGGTCTGATCTACATAGGACTTTATGCCAGTTTTACCCTTCCAAGGCTGGGGACCTTTGTATATGGCACCAGAGGACACACCCTATACATATACCTCTTATTCTAATTATTCTAGTTAGTTCTGGAAATGGTAGACAGGTAATCTCAAAATCTTATTTAATTCAGTTTGTTTGTTTTACCTTTCACTCTCACTACTCTATCTAAAGCTATTGGAATTTGTCAAATGAAAGACATTATAAAAAAAGAAAGCTAAGACAATATCCCCCAAAAACACAGACACAGAAATCCTTGACAAAACATTAGCAAACTGGATCTAGCCACGGATAATACATGGAGACAAGGTGGGGTGGATCCTGTTGAACTGAAAGGTCACTGGAGCTGGCGATAGGCCACAGCCCTCTCACCTTCTCCGCAGGACAGGGGAGCTCTAGAAAGGATATGGTAATCCCAGGAGGTGACCTTGTGAAATAGGCTGTGGCTGCCAGAAATCATACTGGACTGAAAGAGAGAAAAAGAAGTTTTTGTTTCCATGCAGCTGCTGTTGGTGGTGTCTTAAGGATTTATCCTATCAAATTACTTTGTAGGACCTTTTGGGTACTTCAGTAACTAAACCGCCTTGATTAGGATCCCAGATAAGAATTTGAACTTCCTCCCTGAATTGAACTGTGCTAAAAAATACTATGGTAGTGATCCAAGTTTCCATTTGTCTTTCTCCTGGATCTGTTTACTTCTCTGGCACTTTCCTTTTCTCCTGCCTCATTTGTAATTTATTTGCTCACAGTGTGCTCTTCTTCTTTGTTATTGCTTTTTCTCTCTTCCATCATCTTTTTTACTCTATATGCATTAAGTTTATGAGACAACCAGACTATAATAAAATCCATGAGGGCAGGAAGAAAGTCTGTCTTTCTGTTCACTCATGCATGCCTAGCAGTGCGGGGCATGTGGTAGGTTGTTGGACGAATAACTCTTGGACGGACAGATGGACAAATGAATGGCCTTTTAGTGAATTTAATCCATCACAGTACTAGGTTAGTCCTTTGGGATCTTCTTAAAAATATATGTCCTTCCTAACTTCTACTCAAGATTTTTTTAAACTATACTTATTTTAGCCTTCCAGTTATTCGAAATCCAGATAAAATGAATGTTTTACTGAATAATGAAATTGTGAGCAGAGTTGCTCTTATACTCTTTTTCATTAGGGTCTCTTCCTTTCCAGGTCTGGTATGACTTTAAAACATTTGCTCATTGGGAAGGAGCACATACTGTGAAGGTCCAGGTAGCCTTAGACACCGTAAGTAATTTTCAGGCTGCTATTTTTACCTGTTGTGCTGTATCAGTCTCCTTGGGCTGCCATAATAAACTACCACAGATGCGGTGGCTTAACCAGTAGAAGTTTGTTTTCTCACAGTTCTGGAGGCTAGATGTCCCAGATTAAGGTGCCAACAATTCAGCTTCTAGTGATGACTCTCTTCCTGACATACAGGCAGCCACCTTCTTGCTGTATCTTCACATGGCAGAGGGAGAGAGTGAGCTCTCTTCTGTCTCTTCTTACATACAGACATTAATCCTATCAGATTAAGGCCCCACTCTCTGACCTTATTTAACCTTAATTATCTCTTTAAAGGCCCTATCTCCAAATACAGACACGTTGATGGTTGGGGCTTCAACATAGGAATTTTGGGGGGACACAGACATTCGGTCCGTAACATGTGCCTACAAAGAAGGAACCAGGGACATTAGTGTTCTGGATAATACTACATAGACAAAAAATAGATGAGGGGTTGCATAGGGCTGATGCAGGGAGAGAGTTTGGGAGCAATGGCAAATTACTGCTAATGGGTACAAGGTTTCTTTTGGGGATGATGAAAATGATTTAAAATTGTGGTGACAGGTGCATGACTCTCAATATACTAAAAAAACCTTTAATTGTACACCTTAAATGGATGAGTTTGTGGGGCATGCAAATTATACCAATAAAGCCATGGAAACATGAGAAAAAAGTATCAGCATATAGCCTGATTTCACAGTATGAAACATCAAGGACAAACAACTCTTCTCCATATATTTCTATTTGTATGTCTAAGAAAAATAATCACACTAAAAGCAGAGTAAAAATGGTGTTCACCACACACACCATACAGAATGACCAAGTCAAAAAACCTGAGTTTTCAGTTGTAACCCTCGCTGGCCCTCTACACCCAAGGGAGGGCTGTCAGTTAACGATGGTAGAGTCAAGGGGGCCCATCCAGACTGAATCTGTGAAGGGAAGTCTGCTCTTGCCACTAAATCATAACCAATGCCCCAGGCCCTAAGTAGTGTTCAAATTAATAAAGATATATTGACATTATTTTTAAAATCTGTTATCAGTAGTATGATCTCCATAATAAAGCAATTTCAGATGTCAACTTTTAGATCTAAAAAAGACCTTAACATTCATCTACTCCAATCTCTCGAGCATATTGGTGAAGAAACTGGTTTCTGAGAAGTTCAATTACTTGTTCAGGGTTGTGGTTAGACTGTAGCAGATAAGACCCCAGGTCAGCTGCACTCCCACTTCACAGCCCATACGGTGCTAACTTACTACCTCGGTCTTCAGGAAAAAAAGAAAAGAAGTGACTGGTTGATGAGGAGGAAATAAATGTGCATTATTTCTTGCTGCCAACTGAGTCAAGCAGAGGGTGGACATCTTAACTACTCCACCTTCACTCCCACCTTCATTTATACTCTTGTACTTTTTTCCCTCTTGTACTTTTCTCAGAACGAAGTACAAGCCCCCATATGATTCAAAGAGCTTCCTTGCAGAGGACTGTATGGGGACCCAGAAAATTTACTGGGCTTTCCTTGCTGGAATGCCATTCCAGAAGAACCATAGGTATGGGCCATACCTATAACACTGTGCTTAGAGTTACTTCATGTGTCTTTGGTGGCTTCTACAACAGAAGTTTCACAAATTTACTCTCAGAATTGAGTCCATCATCCTGGTGATTCAGGGAAGCAGGGAGCAGGAAGGGTATAGACAGTAGTAAGGACAGAGTCATCTCCCTGAAACCAAGAAATCATATTTTATATGCACACGTACATATATGTGGGCCTACTTACACAGGCACAAAAACTCACTCCTTAACAGGGCCCTAGAAATAAACATGTGTATTGTGTTGACAAGAAATTTAAAAATACCAGGGGTGCCTGGGTGGCTCAGTGGGTTAAAGCCTCTGCCTTTGGCTCAGGTCATGATCCCAGGGTCCTGGGATCGAGCCCCGCATCGAGCTCTCTGCTCAGCAAGGAGCCTGCTTCCTCCTCTCTCTCTGCTGCTCTGCCTACTTGTGATCTCTGTCTGTCAAATAAATAAATAAAATCTTTCAAAAAAAGAAAAGAAAATTAAAAATACCAAATAGGAACTACTGATAGGATAGGCAGAATGGATAACAAATTGATGAAGGGTGAGAAGTTTCCCTGATAATTAAAAAATGGACAATTTTTAATCTTTGAACTCTTTTCCTTTTAATGCCATCGCTTCCATATTTTCCATCTCTGTGCTCACAGATTTCTTCTGCCTCTGAGTGTATACTTGCAAAGAATGGGAGTCTCATACAATGAAATATTTTTAGATTCTACATTGAAATCACTTTCTATGAATACTCCTTCCCTGAGAGTATTGTTCTGTTATAGATACCGGTATTTCAGCGAGGTGGAAGTATAGTACCAATAAAGACGACTGTAGGAAAATCCACAGGCTACATGACCGATTCCCCATATGGACTCCGGGTGGCTCTAAGCACTAAGGTATTTGGAAAATGTTACCTTTACACATCTCATTTGTTATTACTTTATCAATTTATAGGAGTAGTGGTCTTTTGAGTATGGGACACTATGTAAAAATAATAAGCACCAGTGATGGAACAGGTGCTTCTGATGTTTTTCTAGAAATCAAAGTTTTGAATCATTTCTGAATCATTGTCCAGCTTGTCTGCCTTTCCTGGAATTGTTCTTAAGAGAACTCTGAGAATTAGAAATGATAGAAATTTCCTCTGGGGCACTGGGATCCTTGGTGCCCTGCAGCTTGGCCTTGATTACCACTGGACCAAATGCCCATTGGGCCTAGTCAGCCTGCCACATGGATTAGCCCTAAAACTCAGTCTTCTATAAAAGGATGGCAGTATCTTTGCAGCATTTCAGGAACAACAACCCCGCACAATGACTTCTGTTCTCATCAGCTAGCTCAAACAACTAAAATCTTCTGGGTAAAGCGTAGAAGGATCCAGAATTTGTATGTCCTTTTAGAAGATCTTTTGAGCCAAATGAAACCTATAGCAGACTCCCATCCTATCCATTTGCCCACTTATAGTACCAACACAAACTCTTACTCTTCTACAGGACTGAACATAAATTCATACTCTTATGCAGAGATAGAATAATTAAGTTTGCTTTTCCATCTCTTTCACTTAGACATTCTTTTTGGGCCAAATTATAAGCCTCAGACCACATAATAAATACAAGAGATCCATAGCACATCAAGCATTGTCAATGAACAATAAACAGCCATATGGAGTGCTGTGCCTTTATTTGACTTGCCAAAGGGGTTCTCTGACTGAAAGGAAATAGGAACTAGATGCTATCCTCTAAATGGAGGATAAAGATAAAGATAAAGATAGCTGATCTCATCCATTATATACTAAATCTTTTTAACTTTAGTTTCATTCTGGGAACTTTTCTTGACCTGTCATCACATTCTAGGGTAGTATTTTCAAAGAAGCCACCTATGCCACTGACCATATTTTGTAGTTTAAATTTTTTTCAACAAGATCTAACTCTTTGAGCTCCTCTTATATGACTTCCTTATGCATATTATTTCACTAAAGGGTATTGAATGTACATATTTATATGACTACATTGTCATAGAAATGACAATTTATATGTCAGCTTGAATATTAATTTTTTGTTTAATAAAATTTTTCACAAATTTTTTAGTCCCTTTGGTAGATGACATTCTTTTCCTAGTAAGCTATTATATAAACACGTTCTCTTTGATTCACTCTCCAGGATTCTGCCATGGGTGAATTCTATATCGACGATGGCCATTCGTTCCGGTACCTCCACCAGAAGCAATTCTTGCACAGGAAGTTTTCATTCTTGTCAGGAGTTTTGATAAACAGGTAATGGCAGCTAAAAAGCCGTGTGCTTTCTTAAGTATGTGATCCTCAAAAACGGCTAATATCTTAAGGTACTATTTAAAGAAATTAATGATGAAAGCCATTTGTGGAGTACTTTTCTTCAGCTTCACTAAATAATTGACAAGTAAAGTTGTAATATATTTAAAGTGTACAACACGCTGATTCACTACATGTATATACTATAAAAGGAATCCCACTATCAACTTAAGTAACTCATCCATCACCTCTCATACCTTTTTTTTCCTACTCTGTTGGCAAATTTCAGTTATACAATACAGTACTGTCAACTGTGGTCACCATCTTATACATTAGATACTCAGGCCTTATTCATCTTATAACAGAAAGTTTGTACCCTTTTACCAGCTTTTCCCTATTTCCATTTGCAAATACAATTTTATTTCTTCCTCTCCAACTTAGGTATCTTTTATTTCTTTTTCTTGCCTAATTCCTCTCACTAAGATGTCCAGTGCGATGTTAAACAAAAATGGTGAGAAGTGGGCATCCTTTTCCTGTTTCTGATCTTGATTCAGTTTTCCCCATTAAGTATGTTAGCTATGGGCTTGTCATAGACAACTTTTATTAAGTTGAGGTACATTCTTTCTTTCTTTTTTTTTTTAGGGGGAGAAAGCACGAGCATGGGAGTGGGAAGGGGCAGAGGGAAAGGGAGAGAGAGAATCTTAAGTGGGCTCCATACTCAGCATGGAGCCGGATGTTGGGCGGATCTCATGACCCTGAGATCATGCCCTGAGATGAAATCAAGAGTTGGACACTTAACCCACTGAGCTATCCAGGCACCCTGAGGTACATTCTTTCTGTACCCAATTTTTTGAGAATTTTTATCATGAAAGGATGTTGAATTTTGTCAAGTGCTTTTCCTATACCTACTGAAATAATATTATTTTTATCCTTTTTGGTAATGTAATATATCACATTTATTGATTTGCCTATGTTGAAGCATCTCTGTATCCCAGAAATAAATACTACTTGATCATGGTGTGTGGTCCTCTGTTAAGGAATTCTACATCTATGTTCATCAAGAATATTGGCCTATAATTTTCTTTTCTTGTACTGTCCTTGTTAGCTTTAATATCAAGGTAATGCTGCCCTCATAAAATGAATTTGGAAGTGTTCCATTTTTTGGAAGAATTTGAAAAGGATTGATATTCTTTAAAACATTTGATAGAATTCAACAGTGAAGCCATCTGGTCCTGGACTTTCTTTTGTTGGCAGTTTTTTGTTTACGGATTCAGTATCCTTACTAGTAACTGGTCTGTTCAGATTTTCTATTCCTTCATGATTCCAGTATTGGCAGGTTGTATGTTCTAGGAATGTTCTAGGTATGTTCTAGGAACCACTTCATCTGGTTTATCCAATTTATTGGTGTGTAATTATTCATAGTAGTTTCCTATGATCCTTAGGATTTCTGAGGTATCAAATGTAACATCTCTTTCATTTCTGATTTTTTCATTTAAATTCCAGTATAGTAAACATACAATGATATTGCTTCTGATATTGAGTCCTCTTTCTTTTTTCATTGGTGAGTCTAGCTAAATATTTGTCTATTTTTTTTTTTAAACTAGTTCTTAGTTTCATTGGTCGTTCCTATAGATCTTTTCAGCCTCTGTTCCATTTATTTTCACTCTGATCTTTGTTATTTCCTTCCTCCTAGTAACTCTGGCCTTAGTTTGTCCTTCATTTTGTAGCTCCTTGAGATATAAGGGTAGATTGTTTACTTAATTTTTTTTTCTTAATGTAGGCATTTATTACTATAAACGCCCCTCTTAGAATTGCTTTTGCCGCATCCCGTAAGTTTTTATGTATTGTGTTTCCATTTTAATTTGTCTAAGATATCTATTTTCCTTTTGACTTTTTGTTTGGCCCACTGGTTATTTAGGGGCATGTTATTTAGTCTCCATATATTTGTGAATTTTCCAATTTTCTTCTTATAATTGGTATGTACGCTCCTACCATTATGGTCATAAAAGATGCTTGATATAATTCAGTCTTTTTAAATTTGTTGAGACTTGTTTTTAGTCTAACATATGATCTATCCTAGAGAATGTTCCATGTGTTCTTGAAAGCAATATGAATTTTCCTGCTGTTGAATGGAATGTTCTATATATATCTGTTAAATTTATCTGGTCTAACATGCAGTTTAAGTTCATGTTTTTCTTACTGATTTTCTTTTTTTTTTTTTCAATTTACCAAATAATGGATACTTTTTATTTTGTTTTGTTTTAATGTTTAGAACAGAGGCTAGCAAATTCAAGTTGGGGAAACAGAGATCTTGGGTGCTGAATAGTTCTCATGGATACTGTAAACTTTTGACCCAAAATATCAAAGTAATTTCAATTGTACTAATATTTAAATGAATGAAAGAAAAATAAGTGTGTTAGGACAATACATTCTTACATCATGTTTGTTGATTTCCTAAAGCACTTTCTAACTAAAATACAGATGCTTTCCCACAAGCATAATCTCCCTAATGATTTACGACAGAGTCTTGCTCTGAGACTTGCTTACTGTCTGTATGATCTATCCATTGTTGAAAGTGGGGGTATTAAAGTCCCCTGCTATTACTGTATTGCTATCTATTTCAACCTTCAGATCTACTAATACCTGCTTTATATATTTAGGTGCTCTGATATTGGCTGCATAAATATTTACAAGTGTTATATAACCTCTTGGCGCATTGACCCATTATATAACAATCTTTGTTGTCTGTGATTACAGTTTCTGGCATAAAGTCTGTTTTGTCTGATATAAATATTAGCTATCCCTGCGTTTTGTTTTGTTTTGTTTTGTTTTGTTTTGTTTTTTTCGGTCTCCATTTCCATGGAATATCATTTTCCATACCTTCACTTTCAGTCTGTATGTGTCCTTAAAGCTGAAGTGGGTCTCTTATAGGCAACATGTAGTTGGGTTTTGACTTTTTAACTATTCAGCAACTCTGTCTCTATTGATTGGAGAATTTAGTTCAAATACACTTAAAGTAATTACTGATTGGTTGGGGGTCCATACCTCAGATGGGGGCCTTAAAACTGGGGCAAAAGGAGTGTCGTCCAAACTTTTCGCTCTTCTCAGAGAAAAGTTGGGAGTTGGGAGTTCCCCTCCCAACAGTATGGCACTGTCCTGGTGGGGGTGGAGGTTACTGTGAGTGTGTTTCAGCCTTTCCTGCCTGATTTGATGTGGCTATTTCCTTAATCACCCGATATACAAGAGTCACTCAGCTAGTTTCTGTATAGCTAAAAGGGAATTGCTCCACATATAGCTTTACATTCAGTGCATCCATGGGAGGAAGGAAATTCGGGGGCCTCTTAAATGTTGCCATCTTGGTCTGGAATTTCCCTGAAATATTTTTCAATCACTCTATGAACCTTCCTTCCTTATCATCTCCATCTTCCCGTTCTTCACTCTTTAAAAAATAAAAAAGAATATAATTTAAGTTCTGATTAGTCCCATTTATCCACC
Organism: Mellivora capensis; assembly: GCA_004024625.1. Lineage (NCBI taxonomy): Eukaryota > Metazoa > Chordata > Mammalia > Carnivora > Mustelidae > Mellivora > Mellivora capensis. The sequence continues at coordinate 27,514 of PISX010023538.1, forward strand.
CATTCAGCAATTCATTAAGTATCTGATTTCTTAAAATCTGATTGCAGTGTCCAAGTCACATTTGCGACTTCAGTGTCCTTAGGTGATTTCTCTCCAAATGGCTCATTAAAGGGAGACTGGCTTGTCTACTGGTTAGTCAGTCCTCGGCACGGGGAATTGTTTGTTTCTATCCCTTCATCCTAGTAAACATGACAGCCTTATGGTTCAGGCCTCCATAGGGAGAGATGGGAGGGGAACTCCCAAGGCTAGAATATTGACCTAATAGCCAGTCCAAATTCTTATTTCTCTCATTTTCCTAACACCATTTTTATCTATTCCAGTTGTGCCGACAAAAGAGGTCATTATCCTAGCAAGTGTGTGGTGGAGCAGATCTTTGTCTTAGGCCTCAAGAAACAGCCATCTTCTGTGACTACCCATTCATCTGGTGAGGAAACAGGTCATTTGTTTTTATAAACATAGAAGTATCTGCCGCAAAGAAATGATTAGTCCTAACACTGATATAGCACACTTAGCCAAGTGGACCCTGCACTTTCTGATGGAGGTCAAATACACTAGTATCTAGAGGGAGCAAGGCGATCCTGTTTCTCCTCATCAACTGGGCCTTCTGTGAATTGTAAGCTGTGGATATTTTTCTAAGGGAAATTATTTGGGCCTTGAAATAGTATTGTAAGCTTCTCTGAATGTTTTTTTTTTTTAATTTTATTTATTTATTTGTCAGAGAGAGAGAGAGAGCGAGAGAGTGAGCACAGGCAGACAAAGTGGCAGGCAGAGGCAGAGGGAGAAGCAGGCTCCCTGCGGAGCAAGGAGCCTGATGTGGGACTTGATCCCAGGATGCTGGGATCATGACCCGAGCTGAAGGCAGCCGCTTAACCAACTGAGCCACCCAGGTGTCCCAATCTGAATGTATTTTTAACTGTAGATAGCTGAAGCCCCAGAGAATCCTACCCATGTTTATGGAGTTTCTTAAAAGGCTGTATCATTTCTTACCTACTGAATTTCTTAGGTAAATCACTTTGTTCCTTACAATTTCCTTTCAACCAACCTTGCATTCAAAATGATGGAGTGTTTAATGTTTAAAAAATTCAGCCAAAGACGGGAGATAACAGTTTATGTGGAAACTGTTCTGCTGCAGCTTTCTGTTCCGAAGCTATGAATTTTCCGAGGGAATGAAAAGAATAAGGTTTTTGCCTTTGTCATTATAAAGTGTCTCTTTTCTAGGAAGCTTAAAAAAAATAAAATAAATTTTTTAAAAATTCATGGACATCCATGCATAAAAGTGCTATTAAGTTGGATTCTCCTAGGTGGGGTATCAGGTTTTATGACCAAGTCAGAAATATTTTAGATTCAAAGGAAAGATTTTTCTCTCCTAGATATTCATCAAACTTTTCCTGTTACTGTCTTGATATTTAGATGGTAAAGATGAGCCTGTGGCTTTTACATATTGTGCCCAGATGTCCACCCTGCGGCTGGAGAAGCTCTCACTGAACATCGGTGCTGACTGGGAGATCCATGTCCGATGACGGTGTGGTGCACCGGGGCAAGCGTGGGAAGCAGCCTGCACCTTTCAGCCTTGCCCTTGGTCTTTTCTGAGATCTGTGCTGCATGCTAATTGACTTCTCTGGCTAAAAAGTGTCCTTCATTGATCATCGGTTTACTAATGAGAATAGATTTCAGGTTTTGCATTTTTAGAGGCACTAGTTACACTCTTTGTGTCAAACACTACTTCTTCTTCTCGATGCAAATAGCCCTGAGACATTTATAGAGTTCATTAATCTTCCTCTGCTTCTTGGACCATGACGCTGTGGTAAATGCTATGGCCCAATGAGTAGCTTCTCTTTGAGGACAGCTGGATGGTTTGTTGTTTGGTGGTGGTGGTTGTCATTTTAAGGAAACTCTATCTTCAGTGGGGGCTCAAACTCACAACCTTGAGATCAAGAGCCGCGTGCTCTACCAGCTGAGCCAGCC
>PISX010023539.1:0-29475 GCA_004024625.1 Mellivora capensis
TGAGTGAAATAAGTCAAGCAGAGAGAGTCAACTATCATATGGTTTCACTTATTTGCGGAGCATAACAAATAACACGGAGGACATGGGGAGATGGAGAGGAGAAGGGAGTTGAGGGAAATTGGGGGGGAGATGAACCATGAGAGACTATGGACTCTGAAAAACAACCTGAGGGTTTTGAAGGGGCGGGGGGTGGGAGGTTTAGGGAGCCAGGTGGTGGGTATTGTGGAGGGCACGAATTGCATGGAGCACTGGGTGTGGTGTAAAACTATGAACTCTGTTACGCTGAAAAGAAATAAAAAAATATATATATTAAAAAAAAATGTCTATGCTACCCAAAGCCATCTACACATTCAAAGCAATCCCTATAAAAAACCACCAGCATATTCCACAGAGCTGAGCAAACAATCCTAAAATGCGTGTGGAACCAGAAAAGATGCTGAATAGCAAAAAGAATGTTGAAAAAGAAAACCAAAGCTGGAGGCATCACAATGCCAAACTTCAAGCTGTACTACAAAGCTGCAATCATTTAAGACAGTATGATACTGGCACAAAAACAGGTACATAGATCAATGGAACAGAATAGAGAACCCAGAAATGGACCCTCAAATACTATGGTCAACAAATCTTCGACAAAGAAAGAATATCCAATGGAAAAAAGACAGTCTCTTCAACAAATGGTGTTGGAAAAATCAGAAAGCCACATGCAGAAGAATGAAACTGGACCACTTTCTTACACCATACACAGCAGTAAACTCAAAAAGGATGAAAGACCTTAATGTGAGATAGGAAGCCATCAAAATCTTAGAGGAGAACACAGAGCAACCTCTCTGACCTTGGCTGCAGCAACTCCTTGCCAGACACGTATCCAAAGGCAAACGAAACAAAAGCAAAGATGTACTATGGGGAGGTCATCAAGATAAAAAGCTTTTGCACAGCAAAGGACACAGTCAACAAAACTAAAAGGCAACCTATGGAATGGAAGAAGTTATCTGCAAACATCTTATCAGATAAAGGTCTAGTATTCAAAATCTATAAACTCAACACCCCAAAACCAAAAAATCCAGTCAAGAAATAGGCAGAAGATATGAATGGACATTTCTGCAAAGATGACATCCAAATGTCCAACACACACATGAAAAATGCTCCACATCACTTGGCATCAGTAAAATACAAATCGAAACCACAAAATGGGATACCACTTCACATAGGTCAGAATAGCTAAAATTAACAATTCAGGAAACAATAGATGTTGGTGAAGCTGGAGAGAAAGGGGGACTCTCTTACACTGTTGGTGGGAATGCAAACTGGTGTAACCACTCTGGAAAGCAGTATGGAGTTCCTGAAAAAGTTAAAAATAGAGCTACCCTATGACCCAGCAATTGCACTAGTAGGTTTTTATCCAAAGGATACAAACATAGTGATTCAAAGGGGCACATGCACCCCAGTGTTTAGAGCAGCTATGCCCACAATAGCCAAACTATGGAAAGAGCCCAGATGTCCATTGACAGATGAATGGATATAAAAGATGTGGTGTATATATAGACAATGGAATACTACTCAGCCATCAAAAAAATGAAATCTTGCCATTTGCAACAACATGGTTGGAACTAGGGTATTATGGTAAGTGAAATAAGTCAGTCAGAGAAAGACAAACATCATATGGTTTCACTAATATGTATAACTTAAGGAACAAGACAGATGAACATAGGGGAAGGGGAAAAAAATAAAATAAGATGAAAACAGAGAGGAAGGCACACCATTAGAGACTCTAAGAAACAAACCGAGAGTTGCTGGAGAGGAGCTGTGTTGGGGGATGGGGTACTTGGATGATGAGCATTAAGGAGGCACTTGATATAATGAGCACTGGATGTTATATGCAATTGATGAATCACTAAATTCTACCCCTGAAGATTCTACCCCCGAAAATAATAATACTGTATATGTTAACTACACTGAATTTAACGAATTTTTTTAAAAGAACCATTGTGATACATAGAAACAGTTCAAAATATCAATAATAACAGGATTTTGGATGAAATTCTCTCATGGATGACTATGAGGGATTTAAGACTTCAGTGGAGGAAGTAACTGTAAATGTGGTGGAAATAGCGAAAGAGATAGAATTAAAGATGTGATTGAACTGCAGCAGCCTCATGATCAAATTCCAATGGGTGAGGAGTTGCTTCATATAGATGAACAAAGAAAGTGGATTCTTGAGATGGAATCTATTCCTGGTGAAGATGCTGTGAAGCTCAGTGAGACGACAACAAAGGATTCAGAATATGACATAAACTTAGCTGATAAGGTAACTGCAGGGTGTGGGAAGACTGATGCTAATTCTGAAGAAAGTTCTACTGTCTACAAAAAGATATCAAACAGCATTCCATGCTACAGAGCAAATGTCCGTGAAAGGAAAAGTTAATCCATATGGCGAATTTATTGCATTCTTATTTTAAGAAATTGCCACAGCCAACTCATCATTCAGCAGCCACCACCCTGATCAGCTAGCAACCATCAACATCAAGGCAAGACCTTCCACAAGCAAATGATTACAAGTAGTTCACTGAAAGCTCAGATGATGGTTAGCACTTTTTAGTAATAAGGTATTGTTAATTAAGATATGTATTTTTTAGACATAATGTTATTGCATACTTAATAGACTACATCATAGTGTAAACAGAACTTTTATATGTACTGGGAAACCAAAAATTTCATTTGACTTGCTTTATTGCTGTGGTGGTCTGGAACTGAACTCACATTATCTCCAAGGTATGCCTATATGTCATCTCCAATACTCTGGCATGGATATAGGAAACTTTCCTGAGGGAGTCCATCATTTTTGTGTACTTAAAGCTCATGGATTGCACACATTAAGTTGGAAGTCTGGCGGATTTTTCTTTAGAACAAAGACTGAATCATAATAAATATAACATAAACATACAAATACAAATATACATACAAGAAGTCAGATGGGAGGCTAGTTAGTACTTGAAGTCAGAATAATATTGTATCATGTTTTAGGGTTCCTCTGAGTTTGTTTCATAGACACATTATGTATTTAAAATAATTTTGTGATTAGGAGTTTAATTTTAGTGACTAGAGGTTAAAATTATATTAAAAAGTTTAGGAATACCTGAAAAATATAAAACTACGAATTGTGGTCATGCTGAGTAGCAGTGGAAACATGATCTAAGTAGCTGCATATTAGATATTACAATCTCATCTTTATTAACAGCAACATTACTTTTTAAAAAAGTGGATATTTAGATTCTACTGCTATCCCAATGCTAGAATCTTTCGTTCATCGATTGATGAAAAACTACTCATTAAATATCTTCTATGTTCAAGATACTATACTGTGACATATAAAGAGATCTTTAAAAATATTTCATGTCCTTGAGGAATGTATTATTTGTTCCAAACTGCAGCAATTTGATGTCAGTTGAGTGTATCTTGTTTTTATTATACTTTCAGAAGAAAAGCTGGATTGCTAAATAAAATGTCATCATTTTAGCATTTACTGTGTCAATAGTTGAGATTGTGATGATCAAAAAATATTAAAGCTAAGTATTCTTGGAAAGATTACTCTAACCATGGTAAAACTGACATATGAGAATTTTTAATTAAAATAGAGGTATATTAAAATATTTTTCAAACTATAGACACAAATCTTTGGAATACAGCAAAAGAAGTACTAAGAGGGAAACTGGTAGTAATACAAGCCTGCCTCAAAAAAACAAGCAAAATCTCAAAAAAACAATTTAACTTTACACCTAAAGGAACTAGAAAAAAAAGAATAAACAAAGCCCAAAGTTGGTAGAAGAAAAGAAATGATAAAGATCAGAGCAGAAACAAATGAAATACAAAGTAAAATAACAATGGAAAAGATCTATGAGGAGCACTTGGTTGGCTCAGTCAGGAGAATGTGTGCCTCTTGATCTCAGGGTTATGATTTCAAGCCCCAAATTGGGCATGGAGCCAGTTAAAAAAGTAAAATAAAATAAAATAATGATTGATGAAATTAAGAGCTGGTTCTCTGAAAAGATAAACAAAATTGATAAAACTTTAGTCGGAGTCATCAGGAAGAAAAGAGGGAAAAAACAAATAGAAGCAGAAGTGAAAGAAGAGAACAACTGACACCACAGAAATACAAAGGATTATAAGAAACTACCTTGAAAAAGTATATGCTAACAAATTGACAACTTAGAAGAAACTGATAAATTCCTAGAAATATACAATCTTCTGAGACTGAATCAAGAAAAAGTAAAAAAATCTGAACAATTTACTAGTAATGAAATTGAGTCAATAACCAAAAAAACTCCCAGCAAACAAAAGTCTACGATCAGATGTACTCACAGATGAATTCTACCAAATATTTAAAGAAAAGTTAATGCCTATTCTCAAACTATTCCTGCCCCCACAAAATAAAATGGAAGAAGAAGGGAAGCTTCTTTTTTTTTTCTTTTTAAGATTTTAATTATTTATTCGACAGAGAAAGAGACAACGAGAGAGGGGAACGCAAGCCAGGGGAGTAGGAGAGGGAGAAGCAGGCTCCCTGCTGAGCAGGGAGCCCAACATGGGACGCCATCCCAGGACCCTGGGATCATGACCTGTGCCAAAAGTAAATACTAATGACTGAGCTGCCCACGTGCCCCAAAAAGGAAGGCTTCTAAATACAATCTGTGTGGGGCACCAGAGTGCTCAGTTGGTTACGTGTCTGCCTTTGGTCAGGTCATGATCTCGGGGTCCTGGGATGAAGCCCCACATAGGACTCCCTCCTCAGCAGGGAGTTTGCTTCTCCCCTTGCATCATGCCTCCCAACTCATGTTCACCTGCACTCTCTCTCTCACAAAAAAGAAATGAAATCTTTAAAAATACATACATACATACATACATACAATCTATGAGGCCAGCATCACCGTGATATCAAAACCAGAAAAAAACACTATAAAAAAGAAAACTACAGGGGACTCCTGGGTGGCTCAGTTGGTTAAGCGGCTGCCTTCCGCTCAGGTCATGATCCCAGCATCCTGGGATCAAGTCCCACATCGGGCTCCTTGCTCGGCAGGGAGCCTGCTTCTCCCTCTGCCTGCCACTCTGTCTGCCTGTGCTCGCTCTCTCTCTCTACCTCCCTCTCTGACAAATAAATAAATTAAAAAAAAAATAATTAAAAAAAAAAGAAAACTACAGGTCAATATCCCTGATGAACATAGATGCAAAAATCTCCAACAAAATATTAACAAACATCATTCAACAATATATTCATTAAAAGAATCATTCAGGGGTGCCTGGATGGCTCAGTCGGTTAAGTGTCTGATTCTTGGTTTCAGCTCAGGTCGTGATCTCAGGGTTGTGAAATCTAGCCCTCTTTGGGGCTTTGTGCTCACTGGGTGTCTGCTTAAGATTCTTTCACTCTCCCTCTGCCCCTCCCTCCACCCCTCCCAGTCATGTGCATGTTCTCTCTCTTTCTCTCTCTCAAATAAATAAATCTTATTTTTAAAAAAAAGTATTAAAAAAAAAGGATCATTCATCACAATTCAGTGGGATTTTGTGTAAGAATGGTTCAATATCACAGATCAATCATTGATAAATCACATCAACAAAATGAAGGATAAAATATATGATTATCTCAATAGATGCAGAATAAACATTTAATAAAATTCAACATCAAAAAAGTGGATGTAGAGGATAAAAAAGTTCAACATAATAAAGGGTATATATGACAAACCCATAGCTAACATCATAATCAATGGTGAAAAACTGAGAGCTTTTCATCTAAGATCAGGAACAAGACAAGAATGTCCACTCTCATCACTAATAGTCAACATAGTACTGGAAGTCCTGGCCATAGCAATAAGACAACACAAAGAAATGAAACACATCCAAATTGGTAAGGAAGAAGTTAAACTGTCACAATTTGCAGATAATATGATACTATATATAAAAACCCTAAAAACATCACCAAAAAGACTAATAAGTGAATTCAGTCAAGTTACAGAGTACAAAATTAATATACAGAAATTGATTGTTTCTTTACACTAATAATGAAGTAGCAGAAACAGAAATTAAGAAAACAATTCCAGTTACAATGGCACAAAAAGAATAAAATAGTGGAATAAAATTAACCAAGGAGATAAAAGACCTATACTCTGAAAACTATAAAACACTGATGAAAGAAATTAAACACTACATGATATATACTTTATAATGTATATAAATGTTGAATCACTATGTTGTATGTCTAAAATTCATATAATATTGCATGTCAACTACACTTAAAAATCACTTTTTCCAATATGCACAAAAATAAGTAAGTAAAGAGATATAGTACATACATGATAATAATGTTACTGGGTTATTGTCTTAGGTGTTTGGGTTTTGGGGCTTTGTTTTTAGTTTCTTGTTTTGCCCTAGGTGTTTTTTTTAAATTAACATATAATGTATTATTTGTTTCAGGGATACAGGTCTGTGATTATCAGTCTTACACAGTTCACAACGTTCACCATAGCACACGCCTTTCCCAGTGTCCATCACCCAGCCATCCCATCCCTCCGACCACCCTCCACTCCAGGAAACTTCAGTTTGTTCCCTGAGATTAAGAGTCTCTTATGCTTTGTCTCCCTCTCTGTTTTCATCTTTTTCATTTTTTCCTCTTTTCCCCTATGATCCTCTGCCTTGTTTCTCAAATTCCTCATATCAGTAAGATCATATGATAATTGTCTTTCTCTGACTGACTTATTTTGCTTAGCATAATACCCTCTAGTTCCATCCACATCATTACAAACAGCAAGATTTCCTTTTGTGATGGCTGCATAATATTCAATTATATATCTATATAATCACATCTTCTTTATCCATTCATCTGTTGATGGACATGTAGGCTCTTTCCATAGTTTGGCTGTTGTGAACATTGCTGTTATAAACATTGGGGTGCACATCCCCTTCAGATTATTACATTTGTATCTTTGGGTAAATGCCCAGTAGTGAATTGCTGGATCATAAGGTAGGTCTATTTTTAACTTTTTGAGGAACCTCCATACTGTTTTCCAGAGTGGCTGTACCAGCTTGCATTCCCATGAACAGTGTAGGAGGGTTCGCCTTTCTCTGCATCCTCACCCACATCTGTCGTTTCCTGACTTGTTAATTTTAGCCATTCTGACTGATCGTGAAGTATCATCTCATTGAGGTTTTGATTTGTATTTCCCTGATGCCAAGTGATGTTGAGCACTTTTTCACGTCTCTGTTGGCCATTTGATGTCATCTTTGCAGAAATGTCTGTTCATGACTTCTGCCCATTTCTTAATTGGATTATTTGTTCTTTGGGTGTAGAGATTGTTAAGTTCTTTATAATTTTTGGATACTAGCCCTTTATCTAATATGTCATTTGCAAATATCTTCTCCAATTCTGTTGGTTGTCTCTTGGTTTTGTTGACTGTTTCCTTTGCTGTGCAAAAGCTTTTGATCTTGATGAAGTCGCAATATTTCATTTCTACTCTTGCTTCCCTTGTCTTTGGTGATGTTTCTAGGAAGAAGTTGCTCCGGTGGAGGTCAAAGAGGTTGCTGCTTGTGTTCTCAAGGATTTTAATGGATTCCTGTCTCACATTTAGGTCTTTCATCCATTTTCAGTCTATTTTTGGTGTGGTGTAAGGAAATGGTCCAGTTTCATTCTTCTGCATGTGGCTGTCAGTTTTCCCAACACCATTTGTTGAAGAGACTGTCTTTTTTCCATTGGACATTCTTTCCTGCTTTGTCAAAGATTAGTTGACCATAGAGTTGAGGGTGCATTTCTGGGCTCTCTATTTTGTTCCATTGATCTATGTATCTGTTTTTGTGCCAGCACCATACTGTTTTGATTACTACCACTTCATAGTAGATCTTGAAATCTGGGATCGTGATACCTCCAGTTTTGTTTTTCTTCTCAAGATTGTTTTGGCTATTTAGGTTCTTCTGTGGTTCCATACAAATTTTAGGATTATTTGCTCTAGTTCTATGAAAAATGTTGCTGATATTTTGAGATGGATTATATTAAATCTATAGATTGCTTTGTTAGAATAGACATTTTAAAACATTAATTCTTCCAATCCATGAGTAAGTTATATTTTTCCACTCATTTGTGTCATCTTCAATTTCTTTTACCAATGTCTTACAGTTTTCAGAGTACAAGTCTTTCACCTCTGATTACATTTATTTTTCAGTTTTTTATTCTTTTTGGTGCAGTTGCAAATGGGATTGTTTTCTCAATTTATATTTCTGATAGTTTATCATTAACATATAGAAATGCAACTGATTTCTGTATATTAATTTTGTATCCTGTAACTTTACTGAATTCACTTTAACTTCTTAGAATTTGTTTTTTGTTGTTGTTTTTGTTTTTTGGTGGAGTCTTTAGGGTTTTCTATATATAATATCGTGTCATCTGCAAATAGTGACAGTTTAACTTCTTCCTTACCAATTTGGATGCGTTTCATTTCTTTGTGTTGTCTTATTGCTATGGCCAGGACTTCCAGTACTGTGTTAACTATTAGTGATGAAAGTGGACATCCTTGTCTTGTTCCTGATCTTAGAGGAAAAGCTCTCAGTTTTTAACCACTGAGTATGATGTTAACTACTGGTCTCTTACACATTGCCTTTATTATGTTGAGGTATATTCAAAACTCCCTTGAGAGTTTCACCATAAATGGATGTTGAATTTTATCAAGTGTTTTTTCTGCCTCTATTGTGGTGATCAGATGATTTTTATTCTTCTGTTTGTTAATGTGGGATATCACCTTGATTGATTTGCAGATATTATCTGCAGAACTATCCTTGGTTTCCTGGAATAAATCCTACTTGATCTCAGCATATGAAGTGCATCAATTTAGGAGGTGAGAACTACAGAAGTGTTCCTGGAACTTTTCAGGTGACTATAAACCAATTCAAAATCACTTTAAAACAAAGATAATATGTATATACAAGTTACAAAAATCAAAATAGTAAAAAATAGTGAAAAGTAAGTCTCCTTTCCATCTTAGTTTTCTTATCAGAAGAAAAGGGCTGCTACCAGTTTCTTAGGGCTAAAACAACCTTCTTTTATATGACTTTTATAAAAGACTTATCTTCTTAAAAACTGTTTTTTCCTTCTTTACTTCCATTTCAGTTGTTTCCTACCTTAATCCATATACTTATTCTGCATGATATGGTCATAAAGAGGACTATAGTCCTTCACAGTCTTATCAAGTAGCCAACTGAACTGTGGGCCAGGATTCTTTTTCTCCCATTATGGTATTATTGCAGAAGATTTTACATTGTCATAGCAATTAAAAAAAAATTCTTAGGAATATTAACCCCACATATTCCTTCTAAATCAGACACCAAAGGTAGCCTCACCTAAACATATGACTTAAAACAAATAGATCAGAGATGCCTGGGTGGCTCAGTAGGTTAAGTGTCTGCCTTTGGCCCAGGTCATGATCCCAGGGTTCCGGGACTGAGTCCCACATTGGGGTCCTTGCTCAGTGGGGAACATGCTTCTCCCTCTGTCTGTCACTCCCCTTGTTTGTGCTCTTTCTCTTTCTTTCCAATAAATAAATAAATAAATACATTTTTGAAAAAAAAAATAGATCAGCTATTTAAAATTGTTTTCAAGTACGCCAATTTAGTCATCACAGTAGGTAATAAGGAAATAGCATCAACTTCCTGTTCACCTATTCTTTCATGCCTGGCCTCAGGATAGACTGCTCTCCCAGTCCAGTTTCCCCTTTTGGTATATATGACAGGCTACTGACATGGTATTAATGGCTCCCTAGGACAATGGTTTGTCCATAAGTCATCTACAAAGCCCTCTTTGGGGAAGGGGCTAGAGAAGCAAGCTAGGGTCTCAGCAGTAGTCTTTGAACCTCTAGTCCAGATTTTATATAATGCTCTCTAACTTGTTCCTATCAGAAATGGGATTTGTCCTACACTGCCAAGTTTGTTTGTTTTTTTTTAAATTTTTTTTTTCAAGTTTGTTACATAAGAGGCAAGGGACATTGTATAGTGAAGACCCATTCTTACAACCAAATACCTAAATGCTTTATCTTGCTTAGGATCACAAATTTCAGTAATATGTAGGAAGAAAAATACTTTCATGGGCAAGAGATGCTGAACAATACAAAATATTCTCTAATTCACTATAGAATACTTTCTAATCCAAAACATTACTAAATTATGACTTTTTCTCAAGAGGAAATAATCATAAGTGTTCTTTAAGTAATTTCTCATAGGCCTGATATCTCCTTCCATTTCCACAAATGAAACAATTTCATAAGAACCCAAATCTCCAATTTGTCACATTATGGGTAATTGCTGGTATCTATTCTTAATAATATTATACTGTTTGCTTTTCTAATACTTTGAAACCAAGGTTGCAGTACATGCCTGTATTATAGGTTTAATATAGTCACCGTGTAAATTCTATACCTTTAATAAACCAAGTTTTGCAATATTATGTTTTCAGAATATTAAGAAAAATCTTAACTTTCCATAATTATTTTCTAGGAAAAGGTATTAAATGACATAATTCAAGACAGCTATTGACTTTTAGGTAAAGCCACATGAAAGTACCAACATTTGACTATTTTTGAATTACAAAACCAGCAACTTTATTTGATTCCACCTAATTCCGTGGTAGTTTCAAGAATAATGTGCACAAACCAAATACTAATCATCATAACAGAGAAATAGTAGAGGAATCAACTGCAACTACCTAGAATTGTCATAACTGATACATAAAATAGTTTTCCCACTTCCAAAATTATAGAACTTGTATGGTTTTCATACCTAAAATTTTAAACCCTTAAGGATGGGCAAGTCCTGACAGATGAGGATAAATATACAAACTAGGAAAATTCACAATGACCATATTTTTATTTCAAGAAAAGACTTATTTTTTTAAAGAAAATGGTAAGATAATACTTAAACTTTGGAAGCTCAAGAAAGATGTCTAAAAAACATAGCTTTCGGGCAAACCTCTTGGGTCCTCCACACCCCTTGAGAGCCTTGTACTCTATCATTCAATAAACTTTACTATCTCTCAATAAAGAAAGTAATAAAATAAAAATTAAAAAACATAGCTTTATTAGCCTAAAATTATTCAAAAATATTGAAAAACACTAAGAAGAAAGTAAGTTACCTATAATCCAAAACCTATTTAAAATTCCATTAAGAAAAGATGAAGTCCTTCATATCAACCTTCTAACCCTTTTCCTTTGAAATAGCCTATGCTACACAGATTAGCTATATATACTTATAATATATTTTTATAAAAGTGAAATAAACTGCAATTTGCTTTTTCTTTTTTAATTAACCATGGCTGCTTTCCTGATGAGTACAAACAGATCTATCTCATTGGTTAGATAGCTGTAAAGCACTTCAATAAACAAATGCTCTCTGATGTATTTCATCATTTCTTTATCCTTGTAATGTATTTTTCAGTTCTTATTTTATTATGTCTATGTGATAGGAAAATCACCGTGTCCCCTTTACACCAGGGTTGTGGACAAAGGTTTGGTAAACTTTGAGGTCATCAAAGCATCTTCTCAAAAAATACAACTTAGAAAATAACCTATATTTGTTTTAGACTGTTCTTGAGGAATAAAAGAGTCAGAGAAAGAAAAGCAGTAAGAGGCATACATACACACATACATAAACAGATGTGTAAATGGAGAAAGAAAAAGTGATTATCTCCTGTGTTTATAGTAAGACAATATTAAGAAAAAAAGTGAGGAAGCTAGTTATAAAATGAGATTTTTAAAAAAAGATTTTATTTATTTATTTGACAGACAGAGATCACAGGAAGGCAGAGAGGCAGGCAGAGAGAGAGAGAGAGAGAGAGGGAAGCAGGCTCCCTGCTGAGCAGAGAGCCAGATGTGGGACTCGATCCCAGGACCTTGGGGATCATGACCTGAGCTGAAGGCAGAGGCTTAACCCACTGAGCCACCCAGGCACCCCTCAGTTTCCATTTCTAAAACAAAAATAACATAGATGTTGTTAGTATATGTCAGTAAATGTTGGTTAGGATATGTAGTTATTATACCTAGTTATTATACCAATATGATAGACCTATATCACATTGAGAGCACTGCCTTAGCATAAATGAAACACTTAGATACATCACTCCAAGCATTGGTTCTCAAAATGTGGTTGTCAGAACAGCACATTCCCATTACCTTTGAGCTTATTAGAAATGCAAATTCATGGACCCCACTCAGACTTACTGAATTAGATGGTCTAAAATGGAGCCCAGGAAACTGTTTTACAACTTTTTCAGTTGAATCTTGTGCATGTTAAAGTTCGAGAACCACTGCCTCAGAATTCAGCTAGACATGATTTTCATGTGATAATTTCCACTAATGAACATTGAAGGATCCAGCAGTCATGTACACGGCTGACTTATCCATTAGGCACAGGAAGCACGGTGCTTGTGGCCTATGATACTTTTAAAGGCTTATAAAAAATGTTCAATATTATTTCTTTTAAAATCAGAAGAAAAAAATAACATAATGATAATTAATATATAATAATGCATCCAGCCTTGATAGTCTCTTTAGACCAAAGCAGTTTGAAAAAAAAAAAAAAGGCAAAAAAAACTAGGTTTTTAAATTTTTATCAAAAATATAGTTTCATATATAGCACTATAAATCTGACTTTAAAAATCTTTAATGTATTTCTTGGGGTGCCTGGGTGGCTCAGTCAGTTAAGCATCTGCCTTCAGCTCAGGTCATAATCCCAGTGTCCTGCATCAGGCTCCTTGTTCTGATCTCCTGTTCTGATCAGGCTCCCTCTGTCTGCCACTGCCCCTGCTTGCTTGTGTGTGCTCTCTCTCACTCTCTCCCTCTCTCTGACAAATAAATAAAACCTTAAAAAGAAATATTTAAGTATTTCTTGTGGAAGAAGGGACCCAAGGAAGCAAAAGTGCCTACTAGGATCCAAGAAAGTCATAATTCAACCCCAGAAAAAAATTCACTGTTCATTTATTAATGTTGATACTGAAACTATCTTTTGGAACTATTACAAGAAATCTGTGTTATTCTGAGGATATATTCACTGACAATTTTAAAAATATTAATTTGTGCTTCACTTAATCAAAAGTTTAAAAATTTAAACATTAAAGTTTTAGCTAATAAATTACCTGCTGAAGTTCTAGGAAAAAATCTGCCACATGGAATAGGAACAGAAAGCACTGACTAAAAGAACTGGAAGCAACAAAGGAGCTTCATAGGAAGCATGGTAGCAGTAAACAAGAGCAAAAATAAGGTAACAAGTTGAAAGCGAGGTAGAATATTATAATGTAGAATTATGATAAAACAAACTTGAAACATACTTATAACAAGTATATATACATTATTCTCATATAAGACTCACTGTTCAGGGGCACCTGGGTGGTTCAGTGGGTTAAAGCCTCTGCCTTCAGCTCAGGTCATGATCCCAGGGTCATGGGATCAAGCCCAGCATCAGGCTCTCTGCTCAGCAGGGAGCCTGCTTCTCCCTCTCTCTGCCTGCCTCCCTGCCTACTTGTGATCTCTGTCTGTCAAATAAATAAATAAAAATCTTAAAAAAAAAAAAAAGACTCACTGTTCTTTTTATCTGACACAAATGCACTTAGCCCTTCAAAAACCATCAACCAGACAGAACTTGCAGAACCTGCTATTGTCTTCTGAAACTTGTATTTAGTCATGGACTATGTACTGCATTTTTTAGTGCTTTAAGGAATAAGATTGAGTACCGTGTTTTCAAAGAAATATATGTATTTAAACTGGTTGACTATTTTATTAATAACAATTAAGCTCTACCAGCATAAAATATGAATCAGTTTATTCAAGACAGGGGTTAGGGGTATTCACGTCCCCACGCAATGGAAAATCTGCATATAACTTTGATTCCCCCCAAAACTAACGGCCTACTGTTGTCTGAAGCCTTGCTGGTAACAGTCAATTAACACATATTTTCTATGTTATAGGTATTACATACTGTATTTTTACAATAAAATAAGCTAGATAAAAGGAAATATTTAAAAATCATAAGAGAAACATCATATGAAAGAGAAAATACACTTATAGTACTGTAACTGTATTAAAAAAATTTCACATTATTATAAGTGGACACATGCAATTCAAAACCCAACTTGCTCAAGGGCCAACCATAGTTTAATATGCAACATTTTAAATCTGACTAAAATAGAGGAAATGGCCAGCCCTGATACAAAAGAATAATTTGTAGCCATATACAGAGAGGAAGCCTTGTTATTATGTATCCATTACCAACTCCTCCTTCTGTCAGTTCCTAGTTTCCTTAAAAGTTGTTTCAGCATTGTAATCTTCAAAGCCAGGCCCTAGGTTCACATCTGGATTACTGATCCTTTTCAGTGTATTTATCATAGATTTCTACCATAATATTACTTAGGACAAAAATGTTTTCTGGACTTCTGAGAAGACTGAATTAGACGGTTTCTAAGGAATGCAGGTTCTAGAATTCCATGATTCTGAATTTTCCTTGGCAAAGATTATTTTAAAGATGCTGTTTTCATTTGTTCATTCATTCAGCAGATATGTATTAACCTACTGGTGCAAGACTCTATTTAGAAAAAAATGCATTGGAGGATGGAGGATAAAACATGTTCAAAAGCTCTAAAGTAGAAAAGAAGATGAAGCATTTGTAGAACTGAAAGAAATACAAAATGGCCGGAGATTAACTGAGAAGGTGAAAGTGCTATTAAGATTAGGGTCATAAAGTAGTTAGGGAGGGCCCAGTAGATCAAGTAAGGATTTAGGATTTTATCCTAAGAGCAACAGGAAACCTTTGAATGGTTTAAACAGGTAGGTGCTTTGATCTGATCCGCCCCCCCCCCCACCTCCCGGCAAAGGATCATTGTAGCTTTTGTGTGAGAGATGGATTAGAGGATGGGTACAGAACATGGAATGGCCTGTTTGAAGCTGTTATTGCAGTAGTATGGCTGAGAGGGGATCATGGCTAAGACTAGGTTGGACTCATTGGGATTGGAAAAAATGTGAATAGAGTTAAGAAACGTTCAAGGACAGGGGCGCCTGGGTGGCTCAGTGGGTTAAAGCCTCTGCCTGCAGCTCAGGTCATGATCCTAGAGTCCTGGGATCAAGCCCCATATCAGGCTCTCTGCTTGGCGGGGAGTCTGCTCCCCGCCCCCTCTGCCTGCCTTTCTGCCTGCTTGTGATCTGTCTGTCAGATAAACAAATAAAATATTAAAAAAAAAAAAAAAAGAAAGAAACATTCAAGGACATAGCTTTAATTAAAAAAGCAAATCAAGAGTGATTCCTAGGTTTCTAGTTTATGAAACATTTTGTACTGAGCAAGAAGCACAGCAGAGAAGTAGCTTTGGGGAGGATCTCATGCTTTTGTATCCTTGCAAAGAATCCTGTAGTCAGTCTTAATTCTCTTTTCTTCTGAATTCTGTTTGCACAGGATGATTGCTTAGCCTTGCAGATGTTGGTCCATTAGTCATCGCTATTGGCCACTGTGGTTGGAGATGGGATGTTTGCTTTACTGAGTTTGGAAGAGTAAGTTCAGGGTTCAAACTTGGCAGTGGGTGACCAGACTAAGTCACCTAGAATTAGAACTGTGGGTGGCAGACCCTGCTTTGTTTTTTCTTTTTTCTAAACTTTCTTTAATGAAATAATTAGAAAAAATAAAGTAGCTTATTATGTACACTGTAATTACCCACACATTCAAATTTAAAATAACCTTTCTCCATTTTATCTTTATCTTTTATGCCAGAATTAAATTAATATGACAACTAACAAGTTAGCTTACATCTCAATAACATTTGCTAAATTTAAACATTAAAGACATGCTAGACTTTTAATAAAAATTTCTAACTCCGAGAATTGATTTTGTAATCGGCCCTATTTCAAATATTCAAAAGCATTCTCAGCAGCATCTGTGGGTGTCTTTCAAAATGTATGTATAAAGAAGGGCTACTAACTGTGTATTTGTAAGTATACTAAATATATATTTATATATTTATACTAAATATATCTACATTTCAGGGACATGTCCTCAATCTGAAGTTTTCTAGGCCTGAATACCTAAATAGATACATGATACTATCAATTCTTAATGGGTAAGGTTCATATATACGGAAGAGTAGTGATTCCTGAAAATATCTTTAATCTTACACTTGAATATGGAAAGTAATCATTTTCACTTGTAATTGCAGACTCATAGACTAAATTAAACTGAACAGAAAGGAATCTGAGATTGTTTAATCTAGTGATTTTCATAATGTGGTCCCCTAATCAGCAGCATCGTGCATCACATGGGAACTTACTAAAAATGCAAATTTTCAGGTGCACTCCAGACCCACTGAATCAGGAACTCTAGGGGTGGGGCAGAGCAATCTGTTTTACAAGCCTTTCCAAGTGATTTTGATGCCACACTTTCAAAGTTGGAATTATGTGCTCCCGAAGAGATTAGCTGAAATTCACACACACAAAAAATAAAACAATGGACTTGGTCTTAAAATCCTAAATCAGATTGGTTAAAAGACATCTTTTCTGTAACTCCACCTTGTTACCCATTCCATATGTATATTAGTTTTCTATGGCTGCTGTAATAAAGTAGCATTAACTTAGCAACTTAACAAAAATGTATTATCTTACAGTTCTACAGGGTCAGAGGTCCAACTCGTTATTTTCTTGAGCTAAAATCAAGATGCTTGCTTTGCTTTCTTTAAGTTCAAAGGCAGAATCGGTTTCCATGCCTTTTCTGGAAGCTGGCTTCCAGAGGCCACCCACATTCCTTGAATTCTGGCACCTTTTCCCAATTTCAAAGGCAGTGTGCAAAGGCAGTATTTTTAAATCAGAGATTATTTTTTAAAACCGCATTTTGTAGTCTGTACAAATGAGTCCAGTCACCCACATCTGCCTATTATCTACACGCCTCAGTATTATACTGTCACTGGCACAGACTCTATGTCATAGAGCATCACAACCAGATCATTCAATATACTCAAATAACATAAATAACAAAGTATAATAAATTATATTCATCATATTACTTTTACAAAATTAGGAAAGATTATTCATTTTAGGATAAGATGTTAACAGAAGTTTTAAAGGGAAAGGTTTTCTGTTTATGCATTAGCTAACAGGACAATCAAACTAATTAGAACAGTTCATTCCTCAAAGATTGTACAGAATCATGGTTTTTCTGCATCGTCTTAGCTGTTGAATTTTCACTGATACACAGGGATTTTTGTTTTTTAAAGAGGGATAGCGAGGGATTTAAGAAAAATGTTCGCTTAGAGGACTACACACCTAAAGGAATTGAGTTTTGGTGGTGGAACTAAGCATAACTTCTTTCCTTTTCTGTATTGCGGATTTTCATTAAAGAATGTCTTATTTTTATAATTTTAAAAAGCCAAAGGAAAAAGGAAAAGAAGGAAAAGCAAACGTGATATAATCACCTGCAATTAAGTAAATTAAGTACAAGGACTGACTTGTAAGGTAGGGAATGGGTTTTGAAATCTTAGGCACATATAACAGCATTTTTTTTTTTTTTACATTATCATCCAAAATGTACTGTAGAATCTACCTTGATAATTTATTTCGATAACCTTTTAAAAAATATAGGGGGACCACAAGTCATTTTCTGAACATGTGATTACACTACTCCACTATAGCTTCCCTCTTCAGTTGGCTATGGTTTAAATTCTAAGACCTGGTCAAAGAAAGGAACTTTTAACATTTTTGAGGCAATTGTGGTGCCACAGAAACCAAACTCATCACCGGCCTGGCTCAGAAGCGCTCACACACCAAGTCTGCCATGGGGCCCTCGCGATCGAGTTTTTGGGCGAAACGTGTCCAGGCCGAGTCGGTGCCTCGCAGGGCCGGCCCTACGGAGAGCCAGAGCGGCGGGAGCCGCAAATCGGCGTTCGGTGCGGCGCTGCAGACCGCTCTGCCCGCGAGCGGAGCCCGGGCTCCAGAGGGGGAGCGGCGCTGGGGGCGGCGGCGTCGGGGTGGGGGCGGGAGCCGGGCGGCAGCTCCAGCGCCCGTGGGGGAGGAGCGGCAGCGGCGGCGGCTGGAGCTGCTGTGGCGACGGACGGGA
The DNA here is from genome assembly GCA_004024625.1 of Mellivora capensis. Classification (NCBI taxonomy): domain Eukaryota; kingdom Metazoa; phylum Chordata; class Mammalia; order Carnivora; family Mustelidae; genus Mellivora; species Mellivora capensis. Next base: position 18,094 of record PISX010023539.1, read on the forward strand.
GGCGGTGGCAGAGGAGACCCACCCCTGTCCACATGGACAGTCGCAAAGGCCTCCGCTGATGCATTCACGCCTGGGCGGGGTGGGCGGACGGCCGTAGCGGAGGCGACGGCTGCAGAGGGAGCAGAGGGCCTGGGGGCGCCTGACGGTCGGAAAACCTAGCCGCCCCGGCGCGGCGGCTGCGGCCATTTTACGGCCCCGGACGAAGGGAGGTGTGTTTGTGGGCTCGGCTTCAGCCTCTCTTCCTGGGGCCCGCGGCTGGGGAGAGCGTCTCAGGCGGCCTGGGTAGGCGGTGGATGGGGAGTCGTGGGCCGAGAGGAACCGGGCCCGGGAAGCGCCGTCGCCGTCGTCGCCGCTCGCGTTCCCCCGGAGGGGCCTGAGGAGAAGCCCAGGCCGCGGGCCTCGCCACCCGCCAGCCCGCGGATAGGCCCAGGAGCGCCTGGCCTGCTTTTGTGTAGGCCCATCTGGACGTGGGAGCGCCGCCCCCCTGACGGCCGAGTTCTAGGCCCGCAACCCTGCGGCGGCTACCCTCCTGCGGCGCGGCCCCTCATCCCGGCGACCGCGGCGGTGGTGTGGGCCATGGATTAAGAAGGAGGCGGCGTGGGAGGAGGAAGATGGCGGCTGGCAAGAGCGGTGGCAGCGCTGGGGAGATTACTTTTCTGGAAGGTACGTCTATTTCTGCCCCTGCAGGGGGAGGGATGGGGAAATACAGGAAAGTGTGGCCTCCTGGTCTCCGGATATTCAGTTATTCGCATGGGTTTGGGGGGTGGGGGAGGTGGCAGAGGTACCGGGGGGGGGCGGGGGCTGCTGAGGCGATGGCGGGGAGGGAATGTGCTGCGAGCGCGTTGGGTTCGAGTCCGCCGATGCGGGGGACTTGGCCCGGACACACATAGCCGAGGGGGCGCAGGTGGATCCAGATACGAGCTGGAGTTGGTGGGTGCCCTTTGAGAGTGCACGGGTTAAGTCTTTGACATTTTGAAATATTTTGGTGGTGGCCTAAAGATGAGAGCAGATAGCATTCCGATCTTGTTTGGTGTTCATGGAAAGTTAAAGATTGCTAAGGTCGGGTGAAATTGAGGGGCAGTTAGGTAGTTTTACTTGGGTATGTTTTATATACGCCCTCTGCTATTTCTGTTTCGCAGAGCTTCAGGCTTCCTTTTGCAGCCAGTATTCAGGTTAAGTCTGGCCATGTCTGATATTCTTACGAAATGTGTTTTGTTAAAGATATTTTATAAATTAGTTTATCTGAGAGTAGAGAAGGAGATTCACAATGTCAATTTGGGGACGGTCACCAAAGCTAATAGACAAAGTTTGGGTGGTTCCATTTTTATTCACTTGTGAGGGAAAGTTAAACATTTGCTGTAGGTGGGACTAAGTAGTCTTAAGAAAGGCTGTATGTTATTGTTGGGAATGGTGGTAATGGGTAACAATATTGGTTCTTTGCCCATGTAGGTAAGTCCGTCCCCCCCCCCCCAATACTCGTAAATTCGTTGTGGTTGTGGACCAGGAACTTGAATGTTCATCACATTGCTGAATTTGACTATGGGTTCATTGTTTACACTGAATTAAATACAGATTGAGTTCACAAATGTGTTTAGAAAAATGAGTATACTGGGCAGTGATTGTTAAAAAAGGATTAACCACTCTGGGTAATTTCACAAAGATAATTTTCATATATAGTATAAGCAGTACTTTTAAAAAAATAATTAATTAGAAATGTTTCTGGATTAAGAAAGTGTATTTTAACTGTGCTACAGGTATTCTATAAGAGGGTATAGAGGAGTAGGTATTGCCTTGCTTACGGTTATTAACAGCACCTGGAACAGTGCCTGGACCACAGAGGTCCTCAGTATTACTCTAATGAACCATTTGGGCCTAACAGAGGCAGATAGTGTAAGAAAGCTTAATTTTCTTAATTCTTCCTTGAGTATAGCAAAGCAAAACCAAACAAAAAAACAAACTTAAAGGTGATGAGAACTTTATGAGATTCCTAGTAAGAAGATGTGGAAAGCTTCTAAGTTTTTCTGGCTTTGTTTCATATTACCTCCATTCTACCTCCATTCTTGTTTGGCCAGAATAGATAACCTGTCAGAGACTGAGAGTGGTGCAGCTTGTGTTACAGGTGGTGCTGTGCTGTTGGTTTTGTTTTTGTTGTTGTTGTTTTTAAAGATTTTATTTATTTGTGAGAGAGCGAGAGAGCGAGCACAGGCAGACAGAATGGCAGGCAGAGGCAGAGGGAGAAACAGGCTCCCTGCCGAGGAAGGAGCCCGATGTGGGACTGGAGCCCAATGTGGGACTCGATCCCAGGACGCTGGGATCATGATCTGAGCCGAAGGCAGCAGCTTAACCAACTGAGCCACCCAGGTGTCCCTGTGCTGTTGTTTTTTGTTTTGATATTGGAACCTCCAAAGATGGCTCGTTGATGGATACTTATTAATACATTCAGTATGCAGAAGATTGATTGTATTTTTGTACTGCAGTAAGTTTTGGACTTCTACAGTCTTCTGATTCAGTTTAAATTTTTTTTTTTAAGATTTTATTTATTTATCTGAGAGAGAGCATGAGCAAGAGAGCAGTAGCAGGGGGAGCAGCTGAGGGAGAGGGAGAAGCAGACTCCCCGCTGAGCAGGGAGCCTGATGTGGGACTTATCCAAAGACACTGGGAATCATGATTTGAGCTGAAGGCAGCCAGTGAACTGACTGAGCCAACCAGACGCCCCTGATTCAGTTTATAATTTTGACTAGATGAACATAGGGAAGATGGAAGGAGCGTAAATAAAGCCAGCAAATATGAAGCTGATGGTGAATTTCAAACTGTTGCTTTTAGTTGAATCTAACTTAAGGGTCAGGAATGTATAGTTAGAATAAATTTTGAGTTTCACCATACTCCTTTAGCATTCTCATAAAGAAAGCAGATGGTGGGGCGCCCGGGTGGCTCAGTGGGTTAAGCCTCTGCCTTCAGCTCAGGTCATGATCCCAGCGTCCTGGGATCGAGCCCCGCATCGGGTTCTCTGCTCAGCGGGGAGCCTGCTTCCCTTCCTCTCTCTCTGCCTGCCTCTCTGCCTACTTGGGATCTCTTTCTGTCTGTCAAATGGATTAATAAAATCTTTAAAAAAAAAAAAAAGCAGATGGTAACTCGTTACAATATGAGCATAAGAGAAAGCAAGGATTTCAGTTTCTCATATCTGATTTTTATATATTGTACTGAGTCTTTCTAAATAAATGGAATGATGCTAGTATTTTTTGTATTTCTTTTCTTTATACTTTGAATAATAAGATAAAATACTTCACTGTAACTTGCCCTACATTTTGTACTACCATGTTTATGTTTTCAGAATATTTCCCCATAAACCTTAGGATTTAATATTTAAACATCAGTAGAGCATACTTTCCTAACTCTGGTAGACGTATTGAAAAAAACTAAAGTAGATTTTCATTTACTCATCAGGTAAATACCTGATAGCCACCTATTCTGTGCTAGGCACTGTACAAACAACATGGTATTCCCTTATAGTGTATTATTTTTCATAATAGCACTTATCACTTGATAAATTTGTTTTTCAATCCTACTAAAATATGACCTCCGTGAAAATAGTGACTTTGTCTTTTCACTATCATATTTCTTAACACTTGGAACGATTTGTTGTTAATAAAATAAACAAGATGATAGCAGTATGGTAAAGGCTGGAAGAAATACACAGAGCAATAAAGGAGTGGAAAAGCCATTTTACATAGTATTAAAATCAGGAAAGGCCCTTCTGAGGAGGTGACACCTTAGTTCACCTTAATTTGGTAACACCTTAACTGTGAAGTATTTCAGAGTATGGCAGAGAGGATGATGCCCATAAAGTTTTGAGATGATACATCGTTCCATTTATGAAACAAAAAGATCATTATGGCTGAAATGTAGAAAGCAAAGGAGAGAGTGCTAAAAAAGAGAGGCAGCAGATCTATTAGCCAAGGTGATGAGTTTTTATTTTATTCTAAGAAGTGGGAAGTCATTGAAGAGTTTGGAGCCAAGGAGTGATATATCTTTTTAAAAATCACTTTGTTCTGTGTACAACGAAGTAGAGAAGAGGAATAATAAAAGCAGGGACATGAGTTAGAATATTGGACTACTCTAAAATAGAGGGGTTAGAATAGGTAAGTAGATAAAAAGTACTAGGAGGGGGCGCCTGGGTGGCTCAGTGGGTTAAAGCCTCTGCCTTTAGCCCAGGTCATGATCCCAGAGTCCTGGGATCAAGCCCTGCATCGGACAGACTCTCTGCTTAGAGAAGCAGGGAGCCTGCTTCTCCCTCTCTCTCTGCCTGCCTCTCTGACTACTTGTGATCTCTTGTCTGTCAAATAAATAAATAAAATCTAAAAAAAAAAAAGTACTAGAAAGTACTAGGAGGTAAAAAACTTTCAGTCATAAAATAATCACAGGTGAAAAGTACAGCATAGGGAATATAGTAATACTGGAATAATGTTATATGGTAACAGATGGTGACTACACTTAGAGAAGTGAATAGTGAGTAATTATAGAATTGTTAAATCAATATGTTGTACACCTGATACAAATATAACATTGTGGGTAAAACCATCAGAAGGACTTAGATTAGAATGGTAGCAGTGGAGATTAGGGAACAGTGGTTAGACTGAAGATATGTTTGGATGTAGAGTTTACAGAACTTCTTGATGGATTGTATTTTGAGAATTTTGGTTGGTTTTGTGGGGTAATTCCATATACTGAAATAGAGTAGACTGGTAAAAGGGATGAGAAGTTTATGCCTCTGTTTTGGTCAAATTAAGTTTGAGGTCCCTGTTTGTCATCCGTGTCCTAAATTGTGTTTTATTTCCTTATAACTAAGTAAAATGTTAATTCTGTTTCCTTTTCTGACTTCATTAGGGAAAAGGAGACCTACTGGCTACTATTGTATTCAATTTTTTTAGTATAGTATCACACTAAAATTGTATGAATTTAGTTAGGCTATAACTTACATTGAACTTTTTTTTTCTCGTTGTTTCTTTCTCTTCTCTACATGTAAGGTTGTCTTATACCCCTTTTCTACATTTGATAATAGGTTGGCAGTTTTTCTTTTCCTTCATTCATTCAGCAGGTATTTATTGAGCAACTGCAGTACTGTGAGAGGCACAGTGATGAAGGGGGAAAAGAAATGGGTTCCATGGGTGAGGAGAGTCAGTGATAATCACACTTGTAATCACACTTGTAAATGTAAATAATCACACTTGTAAATGTAAAATTACAACTGTCAGGCATACAACAAAAGGAATTATTTATAATAACAAGAATTTGATCTAATTAGGGCACTTTGAAGGGTGAGTAGGAAAAGGAAAGGTGGGAAGGCAGAGCTTTCCAGGCAGCGGGAATAAAACAGAGGGAGCATGGCACGTTTAAGGAACTACAAGGACAGTTTGTTGCTGGCAAAGAGGGTGGTATGAGATAAACTGGAGGTAGCATTATCGATTTGCTTCCCTAAAGGTCATTGGCTACCACATGGAAAAGGATGCCTTAGAGAAGAGCAAAGATTATCAGCAAGTTCAGTTAGGGCAAAGGTGATAGTAACTAGCTTGTTCTTGTAACTTTTTTTTTTTTTTTTTTTAATAATCCTCCCCCTCTTTTTTTTCCTCTGTGGAACCTTTAACAAATCTACACCCTCTCTCATTTGTTCCTTCTTTTTTATACTGCACTTACATCTAATTTTCTTTCCCTTTGCCTTTTTTTTTCTACCAACTAATTGCCTCACCAGTATTTTCTCCCATTTTTTTGGTCTTCCCTTTTGCATGTATGTGTATATGTATACATACATGTGTATATGTATGTAACTACTTTGCTTTCTTTTTCAGTTCAGCTCCATTTTGGACTTTGACCCCTGGCTTGAAAAGCCTGATGCTGAACTTGGGCTGTTGCCCTCTATACCAGCAAAATCTATTATCTTCAAGTGAAATGTTTTCTATTTCCCCTTAACCATACTTCTGTCTTACATATAAGTGTAATAACCCAGTTTGTCAGTTTTACTGGGGACTGTAAATACTTCATAGAATCTCTTGAACTAAAGCACACTTATTCTAAGTGATTGATATTCCTTGAATATGAGCAAGGTCTTTAAGAGGAACACACCACAGAGTTCTACATTTATCCCTGCTCCTCCTCCTTTTGATAGCACCACTTTTAGAAACTAATCACACTACCATTCCTTTTTTACTCCTTAAGTAAGAATGTTTATTTCCTGGTTTCCTCCCAGTTGAATTGCTTTCGTGTACTCATGTGGGACAGTAGAGTAGAACATCACTTAGAATGGCATTTTCATTAGAAATGCAATGAGAGCATGAACTCAGAAGCCAGAAGGCCAGGATTCAACATTTAGTTCTAACTTACTAGTTGTGTGATCTTGGATAGATTTCTTAACCTCTTTGTGTTTTTACATCTGTGAATCAAGGATAGTAATTATAATTACCTCATAAAGTTGCCATGAACATTAAATGTATTATTATATGTTTGATTCTTAGAACAATTCCAGGCATATAATCTCAAGCACTATGTGTTAGTTGGTATTATTATATTGATTTTCTTAGGGAAGAGAAGACTTCCTTTTCTTGCTTTCCTTCTCTTTCATATTGCCTTCATTTTTATTTGAATTCATTTTACTGTTTGTCTTTCAGTTACAACCTTTTTCTGGGTATTAGCTGATTGTTATGGGGTTTTTAGATTTTTTTTTTTTTTTTACATTTTATTATCTTTTAAGTAATCTCGACACCCAGTATGGGGCTTGAACTCATAACCTGGAGATCAAGAGTTGTGTGCTCTACTGACTGAGCCAGCCAGTTGATTGTTCTTGATGTTGTAGGTTGACTGGTGTAATCAGGCAAGAGGGAATGAAATTATATAGTCCACATGTCTACATTTCCATAAATTGATTGTTTCTGTTGCCATTACTTAACTGTGTTGAGTATTTGAGGAAATCAAGAGTTATAGAGGGGTTATGTGACCTAGAAGAAGTCGGTGGGAAAATCGGAACTGGAGCTTGTGATTTGACTTATAGCATAAACTTCCTTCAGCATTTCCTTCCTTCTTTCCTCTTTCCCTCCCTTTTTTATCCCTTTGCTTCACCCTTTCTTCCTTCTACCTACTTTTCCTTTGAGAAAGGGGCTGGACAAGAAGGAAAAATAATAGGGAATTATCAGTAATCAATGAAGCAGCACTCTAAAATGGTAAAAGCAGAAGTCACAGATCTCTTAAGGCCCAACTTCAGAAATTACCCAGTCACTTCTGCCATATCTGTTGGCAAAACAGGTCACAGAATCAACCCAAAATCAGTGGAGGGGAAGTGGACTACCATTCAATGGGAAAAGTGGCAAAGAATTTGTAGTCCTCTTTAATCTACACAGGTACCTTTCCTCTCCCATTTACCTGTTTTTTTTTTTTAAAGATTTTATTTATTTGTCAAAGGGAGAGAGGAGAGCATAAGCAGCGGGAACAGCAGGCAGAGGGAGAAGCAGGCTCCTGCTGAGCAAGGAGCCCTAGGCACACCCTGGGATCATGACCTGAGCTGAAGGCAGATGCTTGACAGCCACCCAGGCGTCCCTGGTATTTTTTTTTTTTTAATTCTTTTTTTTTTTTTTTAAATATTTATTTATTTATTTGACAGAGAGAGTGAGATCACAAGTAGGCATAGAGGCGGGCAGAGAGAGGGGAGAAGCAAGCTCCCCGCTAAGCAGAGAGCCCGATGCGGGGCTCGATCCCAGGACCCCGAGATCATGACCTGAGCCGAAGGCAGAGGCTTAACCCACTGAGCCACCCAGGTGCCCCTTTTTTTTAAATTCTTTCAACAAAGTTATAGTATTTCTTAAACTTGAAAATGACAGTTTTATAAGATCCAAAAGTTTCTGATATCTGGGCAGTTTGAGAAGCTACAGAAAGACAGAACAAAGTTGGCCACACAATTTGTAATTTGTTTCACAGATATAAATAGCAACATAAACACTTACTGGTTTGACTTTTCTTTGGTAAGGGGCTGATTGGAGAATTTCTGAATCCAGGTAAGTGGAAGTAAGAAAGGAGGAAGAATGTTAGAAACTTTTCTTTCCTTTTTTGTTCATTCAGTGATGTGTCGGTCATGGGAGTTGTTACTGTAATCTTTCTCATTGTCATTACCTAAACTCTTAGGAAGCATGGTCACATAATTTATATTAAAAATTAAACTAACACGATCTCAATACAAAACACAACAGTCTATGTACAAAGTCAAAGACATAATATTAATGAGCACAATTACAAACCACCTAAGTTGTATATATTGCTGAGAATGATGCAGCGTGGATGGATGGTGATCTCTTACTGTGAACTGCAAATTATGGTTGCCAACATCAGCTAAAACAACAAAGAAAGGCAGCAAGTAAGTACAGAAGGTAGATAAGCTATGCAATATCCATTTGACACTAAAAATGGTGTTGCATCAGCCCCTACTTTTTGGGTTATCTTAGGTTTTGTACTTCACAGAATTTTCTGCATTCAAAAATTAGGACCTCTTGTCTCCTGAGGATACTACTTTCAGTGCTAAAAGTGGGACAGTTCTAGGCAAATGAGGACATGTAGACACTTTGCCTTATTCCAAGTTAACAACAATTGCTCTGAGGCCATCTGAAGTTAAAGGTTTGATTAGTAATACAATAAATGATATTCTGATCTTGCTTTGAAGGTGTTCTGTTTTGCTATTTCAAATACATTTCATGTTTGGTTTTTAGTATGGTTGAGTTCCTCCTCACACACACACACATTGACTATATTGTAATCTTTGAAATAGAGCAGGGAGGGAAAAAAAAAGCAGTACTGTGTCCAGTAAATAGTAAATTCACTTCTTCATTTTTTGCAAAGATTGAAACCATTCTTTAGGACATAAAGAGCTAGAAATTCCTTGAGACTTTTTGTAGACAGTGTAGTAACCGTGCTGTCTTTCCTTATTCAAAAATCTGCAAACTTTCTATCCCACAACCTCCTATGTATGAATCTGCCACTAAATCTTGAAAACATGGTGAAGATACTACTTTGACTCTGCCTCCATAAAAACAGTATCTTCCCTGCCTCCGTAACTCCTATGTCCACTGTTTGGATGAAGTGGGATTCCAGGTGTTTTGTCATTTAACCCTTTCTTTACCCTTGGTCTCCATTCCCTATTATCATCATAGGGCATTTATCAAAGAATGATTTAGTTTTGTCCTAATAGCGGTTAAGTCTGAGAATATCAACTTTTCCTTCACAGTTTCAGTACCAACTCTTGAGTCTCCTTTGTCGTCACTGTTTACAAGCTTTATCTGTTTCTAAAATTTACCTCCTAATTTAAGCTTACTGTGAAACTCTTTGAATTTTTTCCTTGTTGAATTCTGCATTTAATGTTCAGAATTAAAGTGTCATTGGTCCACTTCCCTGTATACTGCAGCGATCTCTTACTCTGATGATCTTCTCACCTTTCTTTGGAGCAGAAGGAACAATATGACAATCATTTCTGAGTTGTTCATGTCCTGGCTTTGCAATTTTGTGTACATGAGGCTTGAGATAACTGAGTTTTTAGAATTGTGTTTTCTGTGTTAAGGTAGAACCAACTGCATTACTTTGGGATAAGATACCACCACTTGATATTTCTGTTCTATAGAAGATCGGGGGCTTTCAGAAACACCAGCAGCACCAGACAGCTGCCTGATAATGACCTTGGACAAAACTAAGTGTATGCTAGCATCCTGCCAAAAGGTCCATAGAAACCCACTGAATGGAATGAAGAAGTAGGTAGATAAACCAAGAGAACTCCGTGAACAGTAGCTGGATTCTGAGGCGAAGGGTATGTGGTTTTGGTAACTCCCAGAGAAGTTTAATTTCATATCACTCCCAAGAATATAATATTCAGACTTCATCTTGAGATAGTACTGGATAATCTCTTGGTCTTCTGTGCCAAACTACAAAGGTTTTATAGAGAGAATCACCTCAGCTGGGTAATTTTTCTGCTTCATGTAGCATCTGTGAGTGTTTTTCAGTGGTAGTTTGACTGGTCTGGAGGTTACAAGATGGCTTCGTTCAAATGTCTGACTCTGGTGGGTATGGAAAGGTAGGCTCTTGTCTCTCCATGTAGTGTAAAGGCCTGTTCACATGGTCTCTTGTAACATGGTTGGTCAGAGCTCCAAGAGACTGCCTTGGAGAATCCTGACAGGTTCTTGAGGAAGACTGGGGCTATACTGCTATAGAATCACCTGAAATTGCTTTAATTGAGATTTTCTGACATTTGCATTTAATTCCTCTTTATTTATTTATTTTTTATTGCTCTTATGTTTCTAAGTTTCAGAAATTATATCATAGTGATTCTTTAAAAAAATATCCTATTTTTCATTATTTTTCGTGAAGATTTTTCTTAGAGAGAGACTGCGCAGGCAAGTGCATGCCTGTGAGTAGTGCATGGGGCAGAAGCAGAGGGAGAAACAGACTAGACTCCCTGCTGAGCAAGGAGCCTGATGCAGGACTCAATCCTGGGCCTCCTGGAACATGACATGAGCTGAAGGCACATACTTAACCACCTAAGCCACCAAGCGTCCCTTTTATTTTTCCAACCTTATAGTGATAGTTTAAAAATTACTAGGAAATATTTCTTAAGAATGCTTACTAGACAAAAGAAAACATTACCTGTACAGTTGGAGCTTGGGTGATCCCCATCCTTTTGCATCCTCTACCTCCAGGAGTAACTCTCATCCTTGATTTGGTAGTTATCTTTCTCATGCAGTTCATTGTACTTTACTCTTTTCTCTTTTTTTTTAAGATTCATATTTATTATAAAGAGTATGCATGGGTGAGTGGGGGGAGAGGCTGAGGGAAGGGGGGAGAGAGAGAATCTCAAGCAGACTCCAGGCTGAGTGTGGAGCCTGATGTGGAGCTCGATCTCATGATCTTCTGATCATGACCGAAACAAAATCTGGAGTCAGACACTTAACTGACTGAGCCACCCAGGCACCCCATGTACTTTTTTTTTTTTTTAAATTTCTTTTCAGCGTAACAGAATTCATAGTTTTACACCACACCCAGTGCTCCATGCAATGCATGCCCTCCACAATACCTACCACCAGGCTCCCCCAACCTCCCACCCCCCGCCCCTTCAAAACCCTCAGGTTATTTTTCAGAGTCCATGGTCTCTCATGGTTCATCTCCCGCACAATTTCCCTCAACTCCCTTCTCCTCTCCATCTCCCCATGTCCTCCGTGTTATTTGTTATGCTCCGCAAATAAGTGAAACCATATGATAGTTGACTCTCTCTGCTTGACTTATTTCACTCAGCATAATCTCTTCCAGTCCCGTCCATGTTGCTACAAAAGTCGGGTATTCATCCTTTCTGATGGAGGCATAATACTC
>PISX010023540.1:0-29594 GCA_004024625.1 Mellivora capensis
CTCTGGAGTTCTGCTGCTCTCCTTGTTAAGTGAACTTGGTCTTGGCTGGATTTCTTTTGATCTTCTGGGGGAGGGGCCTGTTGTAGTGATTCTCAAGTGTCTTTGCCCGAGGCAGAGCTACACCGCCCTTACCAGGGGCTGGGCTGAGTAATCCGCTCGGTTTCGCTTTCGGGAGCTTTTGTTCCCTGAGCGCTTTCCGTAGAGTCAGGAGGACGGGAATGAAAATGGCGGCCTCCTAGTCTCCGGCCCGGAAGAGCTGAGATCCAGGGTTCCACTCCTCAGAGAAAAGCCCTGGCACACTCACGTCTCCCTCACCTCTGGCCGCGCTCCGAGCTCACCCAGCCTGCGACTGGTTCAAGGTAACCCCGACCTGAGAGCTCACTCCTCGGCTCTGTCTCTATAGCCGGCTTCCCGCTCCAATACCTGTGAGGTCTGCGACAGTCAGACACCCCCGATCCTTCTGTGACCCTGCAGGACCTGGGGCCACGCTGACCCCACGTGGGCTTCACCCCGGTTTAGCCTCTGGAGCAACGTCCCTCCGTGGAGCAAACTTTTAAAAGTCCCGATTTAGTGCTCCATTGCTCCGCCGCTTGCCGGGAGCCGGCCCCTCCCCCGCGGTCTATCCTCCCGTCACTTTCGATTCACTTCTCCGCCAGTCCTACCTTTCAGAAAGTGGTCGATTTTCTGTTTCCAGAATTGCTGTTCTTCCTCTCTTCGATCTCCCGTTGGATTTGTAGGTGTTCGCAATGTTTTGATAAGCTATCTAGCTGATCTCCGGCTACCTGATGTCGTCTCAGCTGCTCCTTCTCCGCCATCTTGCCCCTTCTCCAATTCTTAACTCTTAAAAGTATTTACATATCAGGAAACTGAAATAGAGGAATTGGGATTTGGGTCATCTTTCTGAAGGCTCTTAGCACTTGAAGTTTTATATATAAAAGAACTATGTGCCCTGCCCCCCCAAAAGTGGGGCAGTTTCTTACCCTCCCTCCCTTATAATCATTCACTTAATGAATTGTTTGACATTTGACATTTTTGAGACCTCCTTCCTTCCTTTCATGTTGATTATAGCTCATTAATAATTTACAGAAGGAAGTTCCCTAGTACAGCTGTGCTTTTGGACATCTCCTGTGGGAGATGATACAACACTGTAGATAATTATATAGCCTTCAGCTTCCCATAGATCTTGTCTTAAATCAAATTTTTCATTATATCAGATGTATGTCCTCAGGAAAGCCACTCATCTTCTCTAAGCCATTTTCCTCAAATAGGCATTTTCATAAAATAGAGATAATAAATAAAGTAGAGTTATTTTGAGGATTAAATGAGATTGTGTGTATAAGGAGACATGTTCCCTGCTTCATGAAGCTTAAAGTCTAGTATGGGTACATAAACAGATAACCCAGTAAAACCAAAACAAAAATGAAAACTACGCATAAGAAATATATTAACAATCCAAATAAAACTATGTTTAACATTGAAAAGAAAATTAACAAATTATAATGTTTTATAAAAAAATAACAATTTTATTTGAGGCATAAAGGTGGCAAGGTATATGATTTAGATTTTTTTTTACTCATACTTTATCTTAAACATTGGGAAGTTCTTGAAGACTTAAGAAAAAGCAACATCATGAGATTTTCATTTTAAATTGGTCATTTGGGCTGCCATGTGGAGAATGGATGGAGGAAGGAGAAGGGCAAAAAAGGACAAGTGCTGGGAGGCCAGGTAAGCAATCAGAATGATAAGAGGATATAAATGGATTTATGTAATATTTTGGAAGTCAAATTAACAAGACTTTTATAATGGACTAAATATAGGAGTCAAGGAGAAGTGGTAAGATATCAAAGACAATTCTCAGATTTCCGGCTTTAGCAGTATAGAGATTGAGAAGTCTAGAGATGGAGCAGATTTAGTGTGGGAGAAGGATGATCAAGAGATCAGTTTTGGAGAGGTTACATTTTAGGAACATTTGAGCTATTTAAGCAGATGTATAGAATAGTCAGCAGGCCCTCATGTCTGAGGTCTGTACTGGGCAAGTACATTCAGGAAGCACTAAATCTGTATGATTTCATAGCTATGGCAAAGCATGAGATCATTGGAGAAGTGTGTAGAGAAAACGGTGGAAAAATTAGCCATAAATATACCCAATATTTGAAGGTAGAGGAGCTATTAAAAGAATAAAAAGATCTTGAGAGTGACAAAAATAGAAAATGAAGATTTATTGTCTGTATGGCACAATTTTATACTTCACAAATTTTAATTTTCTACTTTTTCTTATCTAGTAGCATTATTTTTCTAATGAGATGAACATTTCTAGGTAGAGATTATGATTCTTCCACCTTTGGTGCTTTGTATTACAAGAATCCAAGACATACTTTTGATTGATTCGAGAAAAAGAGGTGATAAAATAAAGATTCTAACTTAGAACACTGAAAGTCATCTTTCCTTACATATCAAATGCTTATGGTCTTTAATGGACCATTAAGAAGGTTTTAACTCATCTCTTTGCATAAGCGAAAAAGAAACTTTTCATAGCAAAACCATTTTATTCCTTGACTACTTAAATCAGATATCTTATTTGTTAGTCGATTAGGGCCATTCAGTTGCAATAAAGACTCTAAATCAGAGGTTGACAAAATAGGCAAGTATCTGATTATGTTTCTGGACTTATTCAATGGCTAATCAAAACTATAATCTTTACTTGATTACATGTAAGAGGGGTAACACTTCAGTTTTGTATCAGTTAATCATGAAACCAAAAAAAAAATCTGTTAAAATACTTCATAGCCTTTATACCACCTACCCACAGGTACAATAATTACTGAAAGGCAAAAAGAAGAGTGGGGAGAAAGATTATTTCTAAGAGAATTTTAGTTTTAATACTTACTTAAATTATGGCTGCATGATTGTCAAGAGAGATCTACAGAGTAAATGAAAGAGTTTTGGTGGAAGATGGCACTTAAGTTTAAAAGTAAGAAATAAAGGTAGTTGTGTTTATCATCTGGCTGTGGTGATGCTCTGATTTTCCATGTACTTAATTGGGGAACTGGACATTCATTGGATGAGACTTTTGACTAAACAAAAACAAAAACAGTGCCCTCCCTCCCCAAAACCACCAGCAAATCTTGTTCTTTGGGTAACAACCGTTGTATTGCTTTGGGTGGATTCATGTAAATATTTATTTATTTATTTATTTATTTATTTATTTATTTGAAAGAAAGTAAGAGCATGAGAGGGGGAGGGGTAGAGGCAGAGGTACAGAGAGAAATTCCAGCAGATTCCAGCTGAGAGCTGAGCCACCCTGAGATCATGACCTTATCTCATATCAATGCTTGACCAACTGAGCCACCCAGGTAGCCTCTTTATTGGAGGTCTTTGAACAGTGCATGTATAGCTTCCAAAAAATTTGCATGTATATATTCATTCTTTCAGTCAACAGATATTTATTGAAGATTTATAAGTATTGATATATGCATAAGTATATATGTATATACACATCATGCCATGTATTATATATGACACAAATATATGTGTATGTGCAATGTATTATGTACATTGTATGTACATATATGTACATGTAATATATTATAATTATAGGATACATGTGTGTGCATTCATAAACACATATATTCCCTAAGATAACCAGAAACTACTAAAAATGATTTTCAGTTATTTAGATTATCTGCACACCAAAAATTTTTTAGGGAGACAGTTTAGATAGTTTTTTCTCTATTTTAGTTTTTTTCAATCTTATCATTTATTTACTTATTTTTCTTTCTCCAGATTTTTATGTTTTATTTAAGTTCCAGTTAGTTGAGTATACAGTGTAATGTTAGTTTCAGATGTAGAATTTAGTGATTCATCACTTACGTACTTACCTTCCATCCTTTTTCCCCCATCTCTCCTTTCATTTCCAAATTTCTGAGTGATACAAGATATAATAGACACTAGTGTCTAACTAACTTACTGAATATGCCTCTATTTTTTCATTTTAAACATGATTATAAAAAATATTTGCTATAATAGGCATATCATAGTGGTTCTGAATCCAGAATATCTGAGTACAACTTCCCAGCTGATAAACTTGAACAAGTTTTTCTGAGTATTTGTGACTCAGTCTCCTTGTCTGCAAGATAGAGATAATAATAGTGCTGATTCTGAAGGGTTGTGAAGACTAACAAGTCTTTTTTCCAGTGCTACCCAGGGAGGGGTCCTATGGCATTGTTGCATTGTTTTGAGTTCCCATTGTAACTTAAAGGGAAACTTTGACAATGTCTGGAGCCCTTGATGTCCTGCAAATGAAGGAGGAGGGTGTCCTCAAATGTCTTGCAGCAGGAATCCCCTTAGGTGGCACCAAACTTGACTTCCAAACATAAGTGTACATTTACAAAAGGAAAAGTAATGGCATCTACACCATATATCTGAAGAGAACCAGGGAGAGGCTTCTGTTGGCAGCTCCTACAATTGTTGCACTTAAAACCCAGCTGACATTAGTGTCATATCATCCAAGAATACTGGCCAGTGAGCTGTGCTGAAATTTGCTGCTGCTACTGGAGCCACTCCTATTGTTGACAGCATTATTCCTGGTACCTTTACTAACCAGATCCTGACAGCCTTCCTGGAACTGGGACTCTGGTGGTTCCTGATCCCAGAGCTGACCACCAGCCTCTCACAGAGGTGTCCTATGTTAACCTGCCTGGCACTGCTGTTTAACACAGACTCTCCTCTGTGCTATGTGGACATTGCTATCTCTTGTAACAACAAGGGAGCTACCTCAGTAGGTCTGATGTGGTGGATGCTGGTCCCGGAAGTTTTACGCATGGGTGGTACCATTTCCTGTGAAAAACCATGGGAGGTCAGGCCAGATCTCTACTTCTACAGAGATCCTAAAGAAATTAAAAAAGAAGAGCAGGCTTCTACTGAAAAGCCTGTGACCAAGGAGGAATGTCAGGGTGAAAAGGAGGGCTCCAGCTCCTGAGTTCACTGCTACTCAACCTGAAGTCACAGATTGGTCTGAAGGTATGTTCGTGCCCTTGGTGCCTAGTCAGCAGTTCCTTACTGAAGACTGGAACGCCCAGCTGGCCCCTGAAGACTGGTCTGCATCTCCCACTGCTCAGGCCACTGAATGGGTAGGAATAAGGACTGAGTGGTTTTAAGCTGCTCTTCTACAAATGCAAACAAAATGGAAATAAGGTTGGCAGAAAATGAACAGTGTCTAAAAACAAAACAAACAACAACAAAACACATATAAAGTGACTAGAACAGAAACTAAGGGCTCAGTGCACCAATACATATGTTAGCTATTGCTATTTTCCTTCTAATCTCATTTGTTAAAGATCTTTTTTGGTGTCATTTTAAAATATGTAATATGAGTTCAAATTTCATAATTGCTCTAGTAAATCTCTGCTTCCTTTTTACCTGGTCTGCATTTTTGTCTTTGGAAAAATTCTGCCTTAAAAGAGCCAGTTTTCCTACTTATAAATTTACCTAATTACCACTTTGCCTAAAATAAAGCCCCCTTGGGAGTTTTTATATTCATTTAATAGATCTTCATTTTTGCCATATTTTAAATTATATACAGTCCTTTAAATTAATGTACCTAAATATTTACTATGACAAATAGTTGTGACCAAAAAAATCACATTTATAGCATTTTGTGCTTTAGGAGACTGTTTTACATCCCTTCAGTGATTCTTCCTATTTTTGTCCATTTTCATGACTTAAAAACTCTTTTTCCTAAAAAACCACTGCATTAATATAGCATATTTCTAATACTATTATGTGAACTATTTCATATAAATTATATAGTTTCCAAGACACTTGAGTTATATAATTTATGATATAGCTTTTACAAAATAATAGACAAAATGGAGTATTACAACTCTCTTTGAAGCACTAGTGCAATTTAGTCTATAAATCTGGCATACATACTCTTTCTTTATTGCACATTATAATCCAGTATTATTTTATGAATTAGGTATCTTTTTAAAAATCTGAGTTTAATGAAATTGTAATCTATTTCTCACTTCTTTGATAATATCTCTGATTAATGTCAATTTCTCACTAAATAGAAGCACCTATTTGGTTGATTTATAAGAATTTAATGTATACACCAGACATAGAGAACATAGAAATTAGCATTAATTTGCAAAAACTAATCACAGAAGATAAAATATGAAATATGTTTTACAAAACTGTCAGATTTGATAAGCACTTGTTATTAGAAACAGACTTTTGAGTTTCTTGAAAAACTGAAAAAAATTCAGTTTTCAATATTGAATAAAATATTAAAATATGCCACACAATAATATACACAATGCCACCATTAATGTAATGCTGCAAAAGGAATGACTTTGTATATTTGTAGTAATTATTCATATTGGAAGTCCCTTAATAAAAATATACTATAAATTTTCCTCAGATAACATAAAAATGACAAGAAAAATCCTGGTCTCCAAACTTACCACAAAAAGACACTAAATTTAAGAAGAGCTCTGTGTTAGACAATGAGATGTAGTTTAGCTTTTAAAACAGTTTATTTTGAAGGCTGTGCTTAGAAATAGAATTTCTCAAAACCAAATATTCAAAGAATGTTTTATTGAAATTTGTTTGTGACCAATTCCAGTATTAATTAGAAGGTGAGATCCTTGAAGATAGGATTTTTGTCTGTTTTGTGCCCTATTTCTCCAGTACCTAGAAGAGGGTCTGAAGCATAACAGGGGCTCATAGACATTTATTGAATGAATGAATACATGAAGTTATTAATAATCATGTCGACATTTTTCCAGGCCAACCTTATTGGAGCAAAATTAAATGTAATAGAACTTTGGGATCTCGACAATGCTGTGGTCTGAATATCAATGTTGATCCCAAAAAATGCATAAGGAAAACTTTGATCCTGTCCTTCATTAATCCCTGAACAGATGCAGGATATATTCCTGTTTGGTATATGTCCTTGTAAGGTGAGATTTTTATGAAAATGCTCTCTTATAAAACCCTACCTCTACTGTTAAGGCATAGAGGCTGGTTTTTAACTAACAACACAAAAGAGCAGAAGTCCAGAGGCTAGAGAGCAAACTCATTGCCCCTTATAGCTGTCAAAGTCTAAATGAGAGAATTAACCTTTAAAGAAGATTTATCATACTTTAAGCATCCATTCTTACTTCCACACAGTCTTAAACCTATTCCTTTATTAATTATGCCAGCATAGAGCTAACCCCTATACCTGTGAACTAGCTTCACCTCTTTGGTAGAATTGGGCTTTATCATGATAATAAACCTTATATCTAAGAGTACTTCAAGAAATGGCCCTAAAATTTTCTAACTGTGTTTTTGGTATGTTTGTTATTGATAAGTATTTTATTATATTGTATGAGAGGATTTTGTTTCAGTTTTCATGTCAGGACTAGCTGCTTTTATCTAATGGACCCTATAAATTGTTTGATGGATCAGCTGCCATGATTGCATTTTTATGTTCTCTGTTAGCTTAGAGATAAACTCCTAGGCCACTTATTGCAATGCAATTGTTTTGATCTCAGTGTATACTGTGTGTGTGTGTGTGTGTGTGTGTGTGTGTGTGTGGTTTTGGCATTAGCTTTACCACCAGCAGAATTTTTTGTCTTATCCTTATTTTGCTTTCTTCTTTCTCAAACACATTAAATTATATTATTTTAATAAAATATACCTGTCCTTATAAAGCAAATTTAATCAATTTTAAATAAGGTGGGATTATCAATTATAGATTAATCAATAAAAACAAACAATTTTATTTTACAAATTAGGAAGGAAGTAAATTAAGAGAAATTATTGGGTTATAAAGTCTTTGCAATTGACAAGATGATCTCATCATTATTAAAAAGCACCAAATACCCTATGAAGACTAACCCTTCAAAATAAAATATACTATGGGGAGAGAACTTTAAAATACCCCTTAATTTTTTTTATTTGCAGTTGAAACCTATTTTGATAATAAAGGTGAGTGTGGAGAGGAAGGAAAGGCAATGCCAAAGAAATAAATGAATAAATAGATGGATAGCATCAATATAAGAAAGAGATAAAGATCTTTGAGGACTTTTAGCTGCCCACTATGTGATCCTCAGTGCATTCTGAGATCTTGGATATCCCCAGGGAATAAGTGATGTCAGAATCAGGCAGCCTGAAGAACACTTTCCAGGTTGATGGGGAAGATGTGGTTTTTTACTTTTAATATGTTATTTATTTATTTATTCATTTTTGTTTTTTTTGAATTTAATTTTAGTTTTTCAGTGTTCCAAGATTCATTGTTTATGCACCACACCCAGTGCTCCATGCAATATGTGTCCTTAATATCCACCGCCGGGCCTTCCCAACCCTCCCACCTCCTCCCCTCCAAAACCCTGTTTGTTTCTCAGAGTCCACAGTCTCTCATGGTTCATCTTCCCCTCCGATTTCCCCCAACTCAATTCTCCTCTCCATCTCCCCATGTCCTCCGTGTTATTCCTTATGCGCCACAAGTAAATGAATTCATATGATAATTGACTATCTCTGCTTGACTTACTGCACTCAACATAATATCCTTCAGTCTCGTCCATGTTGATACAAATTTGGGTATTCATCCTTCCTGGATGGATTCATCCATCCACCCTTCCTGATTCCTTCCTTCCTGATGGAGGCATAACATTCCATTGTATATATGGACCATATCTTCTTTTTCCATTCATCTTTTGAAGGGCATCTTGGCTCTTTCCACAGTTTGGCAGCTGTGGCCATTGCTGCTATGAATATTGGGGTACAGATGGCCCTTCTGTTGACTACATCTGTATCTTTGGGGTAAATACCCAGTAGTGCAATTGCAGGGTCATAGGGAACCTCTATTTTTAATTTCTTAAGGAATCTCCACAGTTTTCCAAAGTGGCTACACCAACTTGCATTCCCACCAACAGTGTAAGAGGGTTCCCCTTTCTCCACATCCTTTCCAACACTTGTTATTTACTGTCTTATTAATTTTGGCCATTCTAACTGTTGTAAAGTGGGAACCACTTAATGTGGTTTTGATTTGAATCTCCCTGATGGCTAATGGTGATGAACATTTTTTTCATGTGTCTGTTAGCCATTTGTATGTTTTCTTTGGAGAAGTGTCTCTCCACGTCTTCTACCCATTTTTGACATGATTATCTGTTTTTTTGTGTGTTGAGTTTGAGGAGTTCTTTATAGATCTTGGATATCAGCCCTTTGTCTGTAGTTTCATTTGCGAATATCTTCTCCCAATCTGTGGGTTGCCTCTTTGTTTTGTTGACTGTTTCTTTTGCTGTGCAGAAGCTTTTGATCTTGATGAAGTCCCAAAACTTCATTTTCACTTTTGTTTCCTTTGCCTATTTATTTATTTAGAGTGTGAAGGGAGGGAGAGGCAGAAAGAGAGGGAGAGAGGGAATCTCAAGCAGATTCCCCACTGAGCTTGAAGCCCTACACAGGACTGGATCTCATGACCCTGAGGTCATCACCACCTGAACCAAAATCAGGAATCCAACACTTGACAGACTGAACCACCCTGGCATCCTGGGAAGGTGTTGTTGAAAAGATTTGTCACAGCCACTAATGTCTGAATCTCTCTCTGTCTCTGATCATGTGTCATCACACTAGACTTCAGGTTTCTGAATTCTCACTTAGGTAACTCTCTTGGTCATCTCAGGAACCCTACATTCTCCCTTAATTAACTGCCCAAATGCCACCTCCCAGAATAGGGGTTCAATCTGATTACTGCAGCCTAGGCATATCCATGGATATTATCTTAGCCTCATATTTTGTGCAGGACAGATGAGGCTAGATATGTGGATGCTGAAAAGGCCTAAGGGTAATCTGTCTGCCTGAGTCAGCAGAAGGGCCAGTGTTTCAGGCCATAAGGGAAAGCTTAGTGAGGCAGGTTGCAAATGGCCAGGAAGGTTTTTGAAGGGTTGTATTTCTTTGGAGCTGGAAGGCAGATGACCTTAAGATTCCTGAGAAGGTTCCAAATAAGTAGTATATTATAGCTTTCTTATACCAAATTCCCCTTTTCCTCCTAAGCACTCAACCAGACACTCCTCATTTACTGAACTCATAAAATTTCCACTAATGGATGGAACTAATTGTTCCCTAGTTTCAGACCTGGGTTCTGCTGCCTCTACTTTTACTATTATAAGTAGGATTGGGGCCAAATCATTACAGATGGTGCCAAGGTGTCCAATTATGCACTTGAGAGGTCAAGGAGTGCACTTTTCCCCCTTCTAAAACATACAAATCAATTTATATCTTAAAAAGAGTTTAGTTTTGAAGTGCACATAAAGCCATGGTACATTCTTCAAGTCTTGCTTTCTCTTGATTTAATAAACTCTCTGGTATGAAGCTCTGGTGTTATTAAGAAAAAATATGGATTCAGTGGTCTTGGGGTCCTTATCTTAGAAAACCATTTCTTTGGATTTGTTCATTTTAGTTTTTTTCCTTCAAATTTTAAATCAGGGAAGGAAGGAAAATCATTAAGGATAGCAGCATTTAAGTACACCATTGCTCAAATTTTGAATTTTGACATGAAGTAGAACAATGTTTCTTACCTGTTTCCAGGTAAGGAGGATGAAAGGATAAGAAGTGGTACAAACATAATCTGAATTACCTGGAGAGCTTTGAAAAATATAGTATTCATTTTCTTTATTTCTTATGGTTTGGGTGAGAGAAATGAGGAAAAGAATGGTTGCAGTGAGCAAGTACTTCTTGTGTACTCTCTTTTTCTGGTTGGAAAGCATTTGATACCTTAAAATAAGATATTAGCTAATTTACAAATATTGTCTGTGTTGGACCTTGACTTGTTTGTTTTGAAATCCGTTCCTGTTTAGTTAGTATCCCTGGATGCAGAGCTTGGTGGCAGAGAAGCAAGTCTATGGTTTCAAATTCCTCCGGGTAACCCTGGCTGTTGGGATCCAGTAACTTGCTGCTTGTAGGCCTCCTGCTGCTGCTGTCAGTCCTCAGGTTGCTTCACCATCCCTTTTGGCTTTCAGCTCTTTTATCATCTGGGAAACCAATTCCCTGTATTAAGTTTCCTCTGTTTTAAATAATTAATTTTTATTTTCCTGCTTCAATCTAAATGAGATACTTTATTATATACTCCCAACTTCTTGAAGCAAGATAGTATATTTACTGGCTCTCATAACTGAAAGACCAAGCATTGTAGTTTGATTTGGAGGTCTAATGATGTTACCAGATATAATCTGACTGGGAGATTTCTTGTTTGTTTTGTTCCCTCTGGACTGACACCACTTTCAATTTTAGTATCACTTTATCATAAT
Source organism: Mellivora capensis (assembly GCA_004024625.1). Taxonomy (NCBI): domain Eukaryota; kingdom Metazoa; phylum Chordata; class Mammalia; order Carnivora; family Mustelidae; genus Mellivora; species Mellivora capensis. The sequence continues at coordinate 11,292 of PISX010023540.1, forward strand.
ACAAATTCCAAAAGAACAAGAGCTGACTTTCCTAGTAACTACCAACCTCCTGCAGGCAGCCAGTCATGGTTGCTGGATCAGTTCCCCAGGCTCTGCCCACTTCAGTGATGAAGTTTTTATCAGCCCAGACTGCTCCACTATAGAACCAGGCTCTGTCTTGTCCTTTTCCACTTTCAGTGCTTTTTGACTTCAGCAGAGGGATGCTTCCCCCCCCCGCTTTTTAAAGGTTTTTTATTTATTTGAGAGGGAAAGAGAGAGAGAGAGAGAGAGAGCTAGGAGGATGAGCAGAAGGAGCGGTAGAGAGAGAATACTCAAGCAGACGCCCTACCAATCGTGGAGACCAATTCAGGGCTTGATCCCAGGAGCCTGAGATCATGACCCAAGCTGAAAGCAAGAGTCAGACACTTAACTGACTGAGCCACCCAGGTGCCACAGAGATCCTTCTCTCTGAAGGTGTTGATAGAGTTTGATGATTTAGGAAATTCAGACAAAACTTTAGGAAATGAGAAGAACTGCATTTCCAAATGGTCACTACTGGCTTATAATGAACATATAACCCATAAGGCAATGAAATAAGTGAATAACCACTTTATTTTGAAATTTAAATAGGGGCCTTGTTAGTTATCCATCCCTAGGTAGAAATCTAAGTTGTTTAAACCTCAATGTAATATGCATTCACAAAAAGAAAGTCCTTAAATCTGATAGCAGAAAACTAGGCAATAAGACTGGTAAGATTTAAGGGACCAATAAGTAGCCCTCTTCTCTTAGTCTCTTGAGTTCTGAGCAAACTTAGGTAAATAAGCTGAAGAGAAAGACAGAATAGAATATCATTTTTCAGAGGAGCTTGAAGCAATCATCAAAAATCTCCCAACAAACAAGAGCCCAGGGCCAGAGGGCTTCCCAGGGGAATTCTACCAAACATTTAAAGCAGAATTAATTCCTATTCTCCTGAAACTGTTCCAAAAAATAGAAATGGAAGGAAAACTTCCAAACTCATTTTATGAGGCCAGCATTACCTTCATCCCCAAACCAGACAAAAATCCCATCAAAAAAAGAGAATTACAGACCAATATCCTTGATGAACACAGATGTAAAAATTCTCACCAAAATACTAGCCAATAGGATCCAACAGTACATTAAAAGGATTATTCACCACGACCAAGTGGGATTTATTCCAGGGCCGTAAAGTTGGTTCAACATCCACAAATCAATCAGTGGGATACAATACATTAATAAAAGAAAGAAAAAGAACCATATGATACTCTCAATAGATGCTGAAAAAGCATTTGACAAAGTACAGCATCCTTTCTTGATCAAAACTCTTCAAAGTGTAGGGATAGAGGGTACATACCTCAATATCATCAAAGCCATCTATGAAAAACCCACTGCAAATATCATTCTCAATGGAGAAAAACTGAGAGCTTTTCTGCTAAGGTCAGGAACACAGCAGGGATATCCACTATCACCACCACTGCTATTCAACATAGTACTAGAAGTCCTAGCCTCAGCAATCAGACAACAAAAAGAAATTAAAGGCATCCAAATCGACAAAGAAGAAGTCAAACTCTCACCCTTTGCAGATGATATGATACTTTATGTATGTGGAAAACCCAAAATACTCCCCTCCAAATCTGCTAGAACTTGTATAGGAATTCAGTAAAGTATCAGGATATAAAATCAATGCACAGAAATCAGTGGCATTTCTATATACCAACAACAAGACAGAAGAAAGAGAAATTAAGGAATCAATTCCATTTATAACTGCACCCAAAACCATAAGATACCTAGGAATAAACCTAACCAAAGAGGCAAAGAATCTGTACTCAGAAAACTATACAGTACTCATGAAAGAAATTGAGGAAGACAAAAAGAAATGGAAAAATGTTCCATGCTCATGGACTGGAAGAACAAATATTGTGAAAATGTATATGCTACCTAAAGCAATCTACATGTTTAATGCAATCCCTATCAAAATCCCATCCATTTTTTTTTTCAAAGAAATGGAACAAATAATCCTAAAATTTATATGGAACCAGTAAAAACCTTATAGCCAGAGGAATGTTGAAAAAGAAAGCCAAAGTTGGTGGCATCACAATTCCAGACTTCAAGCTCTATTACAAAGCTGTCATTATCAAGAGAGTATGATACGGGCACAAAAACAGACACATAGATCAATGGAACAGAATAGAGAGCCCAGAAATAGACCCTCAACTCTATGGTCAACTAATCTTCAACAAAGCAGGAAAGAATGTCCAATGGAAAAAAGACAGTCTCTTCAACAAATGGTGTTGGGAAAATTGGGCAGCCACTTGTAAAAAAATGAAACTGGACCATTTTCTTACACCACACACAAAAATAGACTCAAAATGGATGAAGGACCTCAATGTGAGAAAGTAATCCATCAAAATCCTTGAGGAGAACACAGGCAGCAACCTCTTCAACCTCAGCCGCAGCAACATCTTCCTAGGAACATCGCCAAAGTTAAGGGAAGCAAGGGCAAAAATGAACTATTGGGACTTCGTCAAGATCAAAAGCTTTTGCACAGCAAAGGAAACAGTTAACAAAACCAAAAGACAACTGACAGAATGGGAGAAGATATTTGCAAATGACATATCAGATAAAGGGCTAGTATCCAAAAATCTATAAAGAACTTATCAAACTCAACACCCAAAGAACAAATAGTCCAATCAAGTGATGGGCAGAGGACATGAACAGACATTTCTGCAAAGAAGACATCCAGATGGCCAACAGACGCATGAAAAAGTTTTCCACATCACTCAGCATCAGGGAAATACAAATCAAAACCACAATGAGATACCACCTCACGCCAGTCATAATGGTCAAAATTAACAAGTCATGAAATGACAGATGCTGGTGAGGATGTGGAGAAAGGGGAACCCTCCTACACTGTTGGTGGGAATGCAAGCTGGTGCAGCCACTCTGGAAAACAGCATGGGGGTTCCTCAAAAAGTTGAAAATAGAGCTACCCTATGACCCAGCAACTGCACTACTGGGTATTTACCCTAAAGATACAAATGTAGTGATCTGAAGGGGCATGTGCACCCAAATGTTTATAGCAGCAGTGTCTACAATAGCCAAACTATGGAAAGAACCTAGATGTCCATCAACAGATGAATGGATAAAGAAGAAGTGATTATATATAAAGAAGAAGTGATATATATATATATATATATATATATATATATATATATATATATATAGCAGCCATTAAAAGAAATGAAATCTTGCCATTTGCAATGATGTGGATGGAACTAGAGGGTATTATGCTGAGCGAAATAAGTCAATCAGAGAAAGACAATTATATGATCTCCCTGATATGGGGAAGTTGAGAGTCAACATGGGGGTTTGGGGGGTAGGAAAGGAATAAATGAAACAAGATGGGATTGGGAGGGAGAAAAACCATAAGAGACTCTTAATTTCACAAAACAAACTGAGGGTTGCCAGGGAGAGGGGATTAGGGAGGGGGTGGTTGGGTTATGGACATCAGGGAAGGTATGTGCTATGGTGAGTGGTGTGAAGTGTGTAACCTGGTGATTCACAGACCTGTACCCCTGGGGCTAATAATATATTGTATGTTAATAAAAAATAAAAAACGTTAAAAAAAAGAATATCATTTTTCTTATTGGAAAGGCTGGAATGGTCTTTCTACTACAGACACACTCACTGAGGGCTATTGCTTTATACTTCTGAATTCCCAAACAGAATGACATAGCTCTAAAGAATCGCTTCTAGAAAATAGGTCTTGGTCCTGAACCATGTGGTTTGCCCCCCTGGAACAGCAACAGAGAAAATGCATTCATCCAGTAATCCAGAGACAGGAGAATGGGCCCAAGTTGAGTGTGCTCAATTGACTTTCAGTTCCACCAATGAGATGTCAGTCTCACCTTTGGGAGTGAGTAGGAATTACCAAGTAGGTAGAGGATTTTATTTTCTGGGCTCAGGTTAGGATATTTGGAGCAGAAATGATCCCCAGAAATTGGTCCCTTTCCAAAACCCATAAAATATGTGTGATTTTTTTTTTATTTAAGAAGGTTTATCATTGGATAAAGACTTCATAAATTTAATGTATTAAAATGTAAAACACATAGCATATGACTCCAAAAAAAAAAGCATAATGATTATCACTAAAGTGAGTCTTCGATACGAAATCTTTAGTGCACTTAGCATAAAAAAAATGATTGTGGATAATAGAACAGGCCATTAGTATTATTGTCTGGTGATTGTAAAAAGCACAAAATTGTGCAGCTTTATTCTAAAAGCATGGCATAGCAATCAAAAGAAATGATTTTCCCATTAAATTGTACTTTTTCTCCCGCAGGAAGTTTAATGTGATGTTACATGACTAATGACACTAAAACCTACATTCATGAAGTAGAAGGGCAAGGCTATTGGTTGGGTAAGTACAACAGAAACCAGAAAAAAAGAATCTTTAAGATCCTGCTTTTTTTCTGCTGGGATAATGAGCAGAGATTAAGGCACAACCCCTTAAGACATTTTAATTTCTTCACAGAGATTTCTGGAAAAAATTTTTTTAAAATATTTTAGTTATTTATTTGACAGACAGAGATCACAAGTAGGCAGAGAGGCAGAGAGAGAGAGAGGGAAGCAGGCTCCTGCTGAGCAGAGAGCCCGATGCGGGACTCGATCCCAGGACCCTGAGATCATGACCTGAGCTGAAGGCAGAGGCTTTATCCCACTGAGCCACCCAGGCACCCCTGGAAAATGTTTTGACCCCAAGAATGATTTCCATATAATTAGATGTTGGCCAGTAGGTAGAGTGTATTTTGGTGTGAGCATCCCACATGACTAGGGTTCTAATAATTAAGAAGCTTAAATATTTAAAAAAAAAAGTATAGCATGAGTCTATATTTATGATTAGCTCCCATTTGTGATAGCTTTTTTGTTGTTCTTCTCAAAGTCTTTTTAGAATAACTTTGTTTTGAAATAAGCTCAAACTTAGAGAAATTTCAAGAATAATACAGAGAATGCTATATAACCTTTACCTATTGCCTTAATCATTAATGTCTTGACACACACTTTCTGTGTCTCTCTCCCTTGTCTTCATATTTACTTATATGTGCCTATATATCAATTTCTATATACATAAATTTTTCTGAGCCATCTGAAAGTTGCAGATATGATGTTTCCTTACCCTGAAATACTACAGTGCATATTTCTTAAGAACAAGGGCATTCTCTGACATAACCGTAGTACAGTTATCAAAACTGGAAAATTAACTTTGACACAATTTATTATCTAATCCATGGACCTTGTTCAAATATTGCTAATTATCCAACTATTGTCTTTTATACAGTTGGGCTTTTAGTTCTCTCAGACTTGAGACAAAGCATAGATACAGAAAGGAAGAGGTCCCTGTTAGTGAGACACAAGTGTTTTTTCCTATACTTGGATTGCTTGTTCTCTTATGTAAATACAAACTTTGACCTGCAAAGGGATTCCCCAAGGCTTGCTTTCAGAGAAGCTTCCCTAACATCTCTTCTAAGGCATACTTAATGTTAAATAGCAGACAAAGACCTCTGGATTCTTTAAAGACTTTCCACCAGTTTCTGACCTCCCTTATGGATGGTCCCACAGGTCCTTCCCATAAAATATTTCACCCAGTGTGAGGCTTCTGCCAGTATTTTTTCCCCAACTACTCTGATTCCCAGAGAGTGTCATCTCCTCGACATGCAACACCATACTGCCAGTGTTGGTCCTTATATTTTGTCGCTTCCTCTTTGAATATGCTGAGAAATCTCACTGGACTTTGTGATCCCACAAAGTTGGATGAAACCTGATACTGTGCTTTCTCTTAATTCTTTTTCCCATCTGCACTGTTTCTACACTGTGTTCTCTCTCTGCTAAATCCTCCCTCTCTTCTAAGACATTGCCATTCCCATTAGAGCTCTAAGCCAGTCCTTTGGGCCCAAGATTCCTAATTCACTCTGCAACTTTTACCACCCATACTTATCCTACCAGAATGAGGCTGATTTTATAGTGTAAATTTTCTCAGACCTGTGACACTGATCACTGAGAACCAGCTTATGCATCTCATGTTGTACAAAGTACAGGAAAACTCACATATCCATACACATGTGTGCATACATACACATATACCATGTAAGTAGATTTAACTGACAAGTTTATAAACTGCTGCCATCAGAACTGGTTATCTTATTCTTCATGTGAGGCAGGAGAGAGTCAAGTTGGATTGTTTGTTATTGTTCAGATAGCTGGCCTAGTCTTTTACATCTAGCCACCCCCAATCTTATGGTTTATATATATTATTAATATATATAACATATATAACATATATTTATAATTGTGCTGCCATTTGATGGCAAGCTAGAGTGAGTCAGCTACTAGAAGGACGGGCAGAAGAATAGCTTGTGAATCACAGAGCTTGGAAAACTAGGTGCTCAATGCTTCTTCACTGAATAAATGATAGAATAAAGAACACTTAATTTAAATATGCTAGGACTAGCTTCAAGAAACTAGTTATAGAATTTCAAACAAAGTGCCTGCCTGCAGTTTTGATAAGATTCTTTTGAATGACCCTTCCTTGGTTAGCAAATGTTCAAGAGATAAACAGAGAGTTAAGCTTTCAGTGCTCATGAAAAAGCAAATTACAGTATTTTTATTAAAGTCATATAGTTATGACAATTAAAAAACTAGATGAATATTGACCACTAATTACCTATATTCACATATTTAGAAAGGGATTTTTAAGTAGTGCTAATACTTAGCCCAGATAAATACCTTCTCATTTCTATATAGCCATTCTAAATTGCTACTTAAACACCATTCTGGTTTTCTTCCTAGAGGTCAGAGATCTTTTCTGGCATTCTTGTAGTGCACAGCAATGCTATGGAGCTTTCCATATTTATGACCTGTGCTAATTGCTTGGTCTTATCTGAAATCACTGTATCTATCCTGTTTGGTGCTTCTCATGCTCCTGACTGCTGGGTTTCTTCCCACTTTTTCTCTTTAACTTTCCATTGGATTTTATGGAAGGAATCACAGATTTCCTGATGGACACTCTTTGGTTCTTTCATTTTCTCTTTGATCAATTGATTTTTTTTTTTTGAAAAAAATTTAGAGTGGTTTTAGGTTCACAAAAAATGAGGGGGCAGTAGAGAGAGTTCCCACATCTCTCCAGTTACCCCCAATATCTTTCCCATCATCAACATCCCCTCCTAATGTAAACTATAGGATTCATTCTTGGTGTGCATTCTATGAATTTTGACAGACGTATAATGACATGTATCCATGATTATGGTATCATACAGAGTAGTTTCACTTTCCTAAAAACACCTGTGTTCTACCTATTCATCCCTCCCTACCCCTAATTTCTGATAACCTTTTTACTTTCTCCATAATTTTGCCTTTTCTAGAATGTCATATGGTTAGAATCACATAGTATGTAATATTTTCACACTGAGTTCTTTCACTTAGTAATATGCACTTAAGTTTCTGTGATGCCTTTTCATGGCTTGATAGCTCATTTCTTCTTAGTGCTGAATAATATTGTGTAGTCTGAATGAATTAGTTTATTTATCATTCATCTACTGGAGGACATCTGTTACTCCACATCTTTGCTAGCATTTGATATTATCTGTGTTTTGAATTTTTGTTACTTTTATTTTAATTTGAAATTCCCTAATGACATATGATGTTAAACATTTTTCATGTTTCATGTTTATTTTTCATCTGTACTTCATCTTTATTAAGGTGTCTATTCAGATTTTTCACCCATTTTAAAATCAGGTGGTTCATTTTCTTATTGTTATATTTTAAGAGCTTATTGTATATTTTGAATAATTGTCCTTTATCAAATATGTCTTCTGCAAATATTTCTTCCCAGCCAGGCTCATTTTCTCACTTTCTCAACAATGTTTGGCAGAACAGAGGTTTTTAATTTTAATTAAATCTGACTTAATTTTTCCTTTCATGGATTCAACCTTTTTGTGTTGCATGTAAGAAGTCTTTGTCAAACCTAATGTCATCTAGATTGTCTCTTATGTAATCTTCTGAGAGTTTTATAGTTTTGTGTTTTACGTTTAAGGCTGTGATCCATCTTGAGTTAATTTTTGTGAAGGGTAATAGTGTAGGGTCTATGTCCATATTCTTTCTTTTCTTTTCTTCTTCTTTTTTTTTTTTTGGCATGGGTATGTCCAGTTGTTCCACCAATATTTGTTGAAAACACTATCCTTTCTCCACTGAATTGCCTTTTGTTCCTTTGTCAAGAATATTAGATTGTATTTTTGTGGGTTTCTTTCTGGGCTCTCTGTTCTGTTCCATTGATCTATTTGTCTGCTCTTTTGCTACTACCTCGCTGTCTTTAATAGATTTATAAGTTTTAAAGTTGGGTACAACAGTACTTCAACTTTGTTCTTTCCTTCAGTATTGTGTTGGCTATTCTGGGTCTTTTGTCTCAGTATAAGCTTCAGAACTGGTTTGTTGATATCCACAAAATATCTGGGATTTTTACTGAGATTACCCTGAATCTATATATCTATTTGAGAAGAATGAAAATCTTAACAATATTGAACAATATTAATTATATTGAAACTTCCTTTCTACAAACATGGAATATCTCTCCATTTATTTCTTTTATTGCATTTGGGTTTTATATCTTTCTTAATGTAAGTCTTGTATATATATTTGATTAGATTTATACCTAAGTATTTTTCTCTCTCTCTAGTGTTTTCTCTGGTACTAATGTAAATGATAATATGATTTTAATTTAAAATTCCAGTTGTTCATTAATGGTATACTGGAAAGCCATTAACTTTTGTATATTAACCTCATGTTCTGTAAGCTTGCTATAATTGTTTATTAGTTTCTGGAGGTTTTTTTTATTTTTGCTCTTTGAGATTTTCTACACAGACAATCATGACATCTGCAAAGACAATGTTATTTCTTCCTTTTCAATCTTTTGTTTTCTTTTCTTGTCTTATTGCATTACCTGGGACTTCCAGTACAATGTTGAATAGAGAGGTATGGAAATTCTTACCTCATTTCTGACCTTAGAGGGAAAGCATTTAATTTTGCATCAGTAAGTATGATGTTAGATGTTAGTTTTTTGCACATGTTCTTTATCAAGTTGAGGAAGTTTAAGATGTAGGCTCTATTTTTCCTTTTTTAATATAGATTTTAAAGCATATAACATATCACTAAGATCACTGGTAAACCTAGCAAAGGTCAACACTGATACTCATTGAAAGAGACAACACTGATGGCCTTCATCTCTCTCTTAGAATATTCTAAACTAAAGGAGGAAAAATTAAAAAATAAAAGCAGATATATTCTGATAAATTCTACTAAACATTTAGTAATGTAAATTACTGGTAAATTCTACTAAAATCTACTAAACATTTAAATTCTACTGGTAAATTCTACTAAACATTTAGGGAAGGAATTACACAATTCTGTGTAATCTCTTCCAAAACAGGAAAAGAGAAAATACTTCCTAACTCATTCTATAAGGCCAACATTATCCTAATGCCAAAACCTGAAAGATTACTGTGCTTTAATTTAGGACTAATATGCTAGTGTTATTTGCATAGTATTATTAGCATACTAATATGCTATGCTATTTATTATAACCTTACTACATGTCAGGAACTTTATATACAACACCTCAATTATCCTTCCAACAATCCCATATTCTTCGTTGTTCACTCAGGAAAATAATGCTATGGTGACAAAGCTTGTCACACATCACATAATAACAAAGTCAGAATTTGAACTCAAGTCTGCCAGACACCAGCCTATGTTTTTAATGTCTTGAGTATATAATAGAGCCCCTAAAATGTTAAATGCTACTATAATATGATACCAAGTTTTACTATGGTGTGGTCCATTCTTTCATAGGACTTACAATTTAATTAGGGGTATAGGAAGATGCAAATGAAGTTCCTTAAAACACAAGAGAGGGAAAAAAGGATACATCTGCAATGGTTAAAAGTATCATGGATATTGTGCTCTGATGCTCAGACTAGGGTTTGTATGAAGGATGGGTTATAGAGACATGGATAGGATATGGATGGCCATTACAGAATGGCACAGAATGGGCAAAGAGGAAAGAAAATGAGCAAAATGTGCATTCAGTTGTATTTTCAGGACAGAAGGGTCAGTATTCGATTCACTTCTGAACTAGAGTACCCTATGTGATGAATGTTTGTGAGGTGAGACATTGAAGAATTGTGCCTGAAAGTAGGCAGATTTGAATATTTTGGAGGAGATATAATGACCCAAGTAGGGAAACTAATTAGTATGACTATTGCAACAGTCCAGTTATGAGGCAAAAAGGCACATATTGCATGGAGCACTGGATATGGTGCATAAACAATGAATTTTGGAACACTGAAAAAAAATAAAATTTAAAGAAAAAAATAGAGTATCTTATCACTCAGCCTAACAGTAAGAAAATGCTGGCTAGACTACAAGATCCTAACTTTTGCTGAAACCATCAGAGCTGGTAAGTTCACAGGGCAGCCAATTAGCCTGAAGTCTAAGAAAAGACAGGTGCCTCCAAAAGCTGGAAGGTGAGCACTGACTTACCTCTGGCAAAATTCCTCTGGTGGAATTAGGCTGCCGTAGTGAGTAAGAAGCATTCAGCTAAAAGTTTTAAGGAATTGCTAAGTAGAGCCCTAGATGCTACAGACACAGGAATGCTGGCACTCAGTCATAGGTCTTCTCCATTACTTTCCATGGAACACTCTGGAGAAAAATTAAAAGTCTCCAAGTAAAAGGTTGAATCCTGGCCGAGACCCTTGTCTCCTACAGAACAAAAGCCTGAAGCCACTGGGAGAAAGGCAGCAAACCCTGTTGTCCCAGGGCCCAGGGGAAGACCCACTGCTGGTCTTGGAGGAAGATAAAAGAAGAACCTGTCCCTGGGGAGGGGCAGAGAACTTTCCTGGCTCAACACCATTTGAGGATTCCTGCTGCTGGACAAGAGCAGGAAACACTGCCCTGCAAAGGTCTCCCCTAAGACACAGGGTGCAGTTTAGCTGCCATGGGCAAAAAGCTAGTTAATCACTAAGCTCCACTGCCAAGATCCAGTGACACAGGACTTACCTGAGACTGAGGCTGGACCAGGACAGCAGAGAACCTCCCAGCCCCTGCCCCCAGTAATAGGCACAAGAGGAAGGACAAGAGTGTGGAGAGAGACATTTTCTGAGGCACAGATATAGGGATGTTTGAAAGCTGAGTATGGACTAAGGATGTGAAAACCCTTCCATTTTTTTGTGCTGGCTTGGAGCATAAACTGTAGGGAGGTGAAGATCCTGGCAGGGCAACCAGGTAGGCAGCTATTGCCATAATCTGGGTGAGAAAGGATGGCAGCTTAGATAGGGTGGCAGCAGTTGAGCAAGTATGAAGTGCTCTGATTTTGATTTTGTTTCTAAGCCAGGGCCTACAGGATTTTCTGATACAGGAGATATAGGATGTAAGAAAAATACAGGAGTCAAGGATGACTCAAGCTTTTGGACTGAGCAATTAGAAAGTAGTGTTTATCATTTACTGAATTTGGGAAGGCTGAGGTGGGGAGGGAAACCTAGAGTTCTGGATATTTACTGTAGAAAATTATTCCTAATCGTTTAGAAACTTCATAATTTTCTCCACATTACCCTTCATATCCCTGTGTATATAGGAAGCGAGCCCTACACACGAGATGCTGAGGGAAAAGCTTGCAGAAGAACTGCAGACAGCTTCATTCTTATCAAGGTGCTTCTTTCATGAAGAACTGAACATTTCCCTTGTCCTTTTATACTAGTGGGTCTTGCTTCCTTGTTTTGTAAGTTGGGGACTGTTTCTCTTAACCCACAATCTTGGTTGTCCCCTTCATAAGATAGAGAATGTGACCTGAGACTTTAGAGATGACATTTATATTTACCCCTGTGTTTCAAACCTTGTAACTAGATTTGCAATTTCCATGGTTCCTTAATTTTTTTATGCCATCTTCCCTTCTCCTCAATCTGGAGTCAGCAGTGCATGCAGATTCATATGCTAACATGTCTTTTCAAGTAAGAATTACATACTTTAGTGGAAGAAAATGGAGAGGTTGAGGAACTTAGGAAATGGTTTCATTATTTGGTCTCTCAGAACCGTTTCAGTTTTTCACAAGGGTAATTGTATTTCAAAGTAAAACAATTCTGCAGGGTATTATTTCTCATTGGCTTAAAATGGAAGGGACAAATTTCTCCTCTTCAAACTAGCTTTCCATGGTATTCCGACCATAGGAAATGAAGTGATGCTTAATTGCTGGAGGTGAGGGAGAAATATTTTCCTCAAAATGGGGAATGTTTAGGAGCAGGACTGTGGAAACTTGAATAGTGTAGCTTTCCAGCCACCAGGATCATTGTCCTGAAGTGCTACAAATCTCAAAGTGAGTTTTGTTGACAATGTCCATCAAAACACCTGAAATGCTTGTTAAATATTCAGTTTATTGGGCTTCATCCCAGATTTCCTACTTCACATTCTGGTGCCAGGACCAGGATTTGGCATTTTTAAAAAGCCCCTTGTGATAACCCCCGTTGTAGGTCTCTGTCATGTGCCCTGCAACTTCTGGTTTTCTCATTTCTGTCTCTAGCAAATGGTAATATTTACCATGTATTGAATGTTGACTACATAAAAAGCATTTTAAAAACATTATCTCTTTGAAATTTCACCCTGAAAAGGGTGTACATTCATGTTTTGCCAATGAGAATCATACTCAGAGAGGTCACATAGTTTGCTCAAGCTTATACAGCTGATGACTTGTGAATCTGGATTTGCATCCAGGTTCGTGGATTTCAAAGTCTATACATTTTCCTTTCATGCTTTGTGGTCTCTTAAATTCTCATAAAAGTCAATATTTTCAGGCAAGTATCAACCACCTAGCATTAGCCTAACCGGCAAGCTCCTATGTAATCAATGGAACTGGGTGCTGTTATTATTCTGATTAATAAAGTCACCATAATACATATAAAATATGAAATTCCAAAGAACTAGAATACAAATAGACCTACATAAAATAATATCAAATGAGTTTAATTTTCTTTGATAATCCCAGAGGTACTTGACTATCTTGCAGTACCTTAAGGTTATTATTATGAACCTCAATTATCATTATACAGTATTGAACAAAAGAATTCTATTCATTTTAGTGTTCTTGTTCTTTGGATAATTAATAACAGACAACATATGGAGTTGCATATGACAAAATTGAGTGCTGTGTTCTTTTGTAGATTCAAAGAACATGCAAATCTTCTATCAATTCTTTTCATTCCATGAGCAAGGGCAGCCTTATTTTCCAAAGGGATATTGCTAGCTTATGTCAGTGGTTTCCAAATCTGGCTTTATAACAAAATCACCCAGATGGATTATAGATTATAAAAGATTGGAAAATTCTTAAAAATACAGATTGCTGGGTTTTACTGCTAAGGATTTTGATTTGGCAAATCTTAGATGGAGCCAGAGAATCACTGTTCAGAAAGCTCCCAAGTGATTTTCATGGAAGCCAAGTTTGGGAGTATCTGGCTCATGTAATTTGAAGATGAATGAATTTGAGGATGAGGGGTATATAGTCACTCAAAATACCTCTATCTGTAAGTTTTAGAACTTTAAAATTTTTCTTTGGGACAGCCATTATTTTGGATTCTTCTTTTGAAAACTCCTTTACAAAGGTGTTGCCTTCGTGAATACATGAAACTAGGATGTAAGGTATTTGTGGCTTCTGGTGCTTTCCTCTGTCAAGAGTGCCTTAGAAACTTAATGGGATAAAAAGAGGGTGGAAGATTGCAGGCACATGGATAGGTTGGAGGGAAGTACTGGTTATCTGTAGCTTGAGGACTGTTGCTAGTTTCTGGTTTGCCAATATTATTTAGGGATATGTGCTGTAGACTTACCAGATATCACATGAAAGAGAGACCACAGAATCAGGGTCTCACAATGACCCAAAGGCATCTGGATTAAAAAAAGAACCTGACTTTGAAAGAAAGAAACACTAGAGACAATAGCAGAAATATTCTGAAAGGAACAATTGTTTCTGGGCTGTTTTAAAATATTTTGATAAAGAATGTTGCTCTGCCCTTTTCCATCAGAATTTAGAGACTCTAACAGCTGGGCATGGGTTGCTTAGAATAAAGATTATATATCACTACTCCATTATGATCATGTGGAAAAGTTCCAGCCAATGAGGTATATACAGAGTTCCTTGTGAAGATTCTGGAAGAAGTCTTTAAAAGAGAAGAGTTTTACCTTCTTCCCCCACCCCCCTTTCTTACTTTCCATTTCCTGGCTCCCTGGAATGGTTGGTGCTAGAGTAGCCATTTTGGAGTGTGATGTAGAAGTTGTGTATAGAAGATAGCAGAACAAGATAAAGGAAAATTTGGCCTGGGTGATTGCGTATTCACATATCATCCTGGCCTGGCTTGCTTACCTGGAATTATACATGCAACAGAATACATTCTTATTAAGCTGAGGGAAATTTAGCACCACTGTAATTAAGAAGTAAGACTCAGAAATCAGAAACCAGGTTTGATTGGGCCTTGTCTCTATTTCTTACTAGCTATGTGACATTGAGCAAATTAAAGTAATGAATGGTCCCTTAGTATCATCTTTTATAAAGTAGGTTAATAGTAACACTAACCCATGAAGTTACTATAAGGATTAAATGAGACAATGTATATACAATGCTTAGAGCAGTATCTGGCATTTGGAAAGCACTATATACACAATAGCTATTATTATTTGAACTATAATTATTTTCATATTTTTGAGATCACAGAAGAAACTAACCCTAATAAATGCAGGTGCTCTAGCACACATAATAGTGCCTCATTCAAAGTGGGTGCTAATTAAAATTTTGAATGAATGTTGAACTATTTCTGTTTACCTTTAAGTTCACATACTGTAACAACCTGAAAAGTGGCTTTAAAGAACATTGCAGTATTCATTAGCCATTTGAATTATGAAGAAACCAATTAGAGACCAAAGAGGATTATTAGCTTTGTGCTCTGGTGGTTATCTAGTTATGATAGTGTCCTTTGGTGCAGAACCCCAAGCATCAGTGGCCCTTCACCACTTGCAAGTTCAGCAATTTGTCACATGGTCACTGCTCTCAGTTCTCAGCCCTGTACATCTGTCATAGCATAAGGCTGTTGACCCATCACAGGCTCCTCTGCTCCTGACATTTATGGCAGGCTATTCTTGTGTTACCAGCCATTGGCATACACTCAGAAAAGACCGGTCCATTTAATATGAGCCATATAAAGACAACAATTAAGAAGAAAATCCACTGCCAGGGAAACATTATAATGTACTGGATTAAGACAAGTACCTATTGGATTATTCAATAATTTAGGAAGGGAGTGCATAGCCATTCTATTTCTTTCCAAGCACCTGTAACTTAGGTCAACCAAACTTTAAGAATGAGTTCTCTTTTGTAAGCTATCCCTGTTTATATTCTATATGTATGGCATTCTTTTTCAAGCAGTGTTGAAAGGAACATATGATTTCTATTCTATTATTTCTCCAGATGAAGAACATGCCAAACTTCAGGAAAAGCATATGACATCTGCAGTATTTATAGATTCCCATTAATAGCTTTGCCACTATATAGGGCATGCAGTTAGTTTCAAGTTGCTCTTTTGTAACTGGTCCATACATTTTCTTTAAGGTTAATATAAATTTAGACCTCACACTCTCTAGAATTTGACTGCCTTGTAAAGAAGATGGAAGACTTTATAGTAAAGGTATAAAACAGATAAAGAAGTGTATGTGACGTAACAATAGTATACCTGGTATTTTCTTTTCCTTATATGCACAGTTTAAAAATTTCATTATTCAATGGCCCAATTTTGCATTTAAATATGAATTCATTTAATTTTACTTTGCAATCAGGTAAATTAGTGAGAAGGAATCCAAACAATATGCTTTAATTGCGTTTATAAATTATTCTCTCTGTCCTTCATGAGCATTCTTTCTTTTTAGATATTGAAATGTAGTGTCTAAATATAAAGTGCAGTAACATCTGGTTCTAATTGCTGGTTTGAATAATATAGACAGACCTTCAACATTTCATGCTTTTGAAAGGATGCATTTAGTAGGAGGTACTGAGTCAAAGGTTGTAAAAATTTTCTATCACTAAAAATAGTTGAAATCTCAGATGCATTTAAAATGGAAATTGCCACTTTCTGAGCGAATAGTTTCTTCAATATAAGGTGTATGTATGCTAGAAATGGTTCATCAAAAGAATCTTTTTGCTTTTTTTAATCCCATATACCATCATTCTTATAACCATAGTACTTTTATTTTTCACAGACTCTAATTCTTATTCAAATCCTGAAGTAAACATTCATTTCAATAATCACTGAACCCATATGTTATGCAAGGTTTTATGTTTAGGGTCATCTTTTAGATTATTTTTATATTAACCATAATAAGCTGGAGTGGAAGAGTTCAGTTGCCCTCATGGGTAACAGAGGCAGATTGGTTGTTATATTGGTAGGAATGTGTGTGCCCACATGTGTGGGTATCTTAGGTATTATGTGTGACAGGTCACTATCTCACCAAAAAATCCCAGGAGTGTATCTGTGCGTATTTAAGCCTTTTTTTCCTTCCCCTGACCATAAAGATATTTTCCCCCAATATTTATCCCATTCATAACTATTTTCTGGGTTCTGATTTTGTGGCTTTATTGTTGCAACATCCTTGAGAAAGAAATGTAAATGCAAGCACTTTCATTAGGTTCTCAATAAATACTTGCTGTCTTATGCTTAAATCAATGAAATAATCTGATGTCTTAAAAATTATACAATTATTGTATTTAGAATAAAACCTAATATATATTTGAATTCAAGATCTCCTTACAGAGAAAAACATTGCTCCCTTTCTTGAAGGTCAGTGTCCCAGAGAAGGTCATCTGAATTCACAGGAAAAGTCTCTTTATAATTTGTTGGGCATCTGAGACCATCTGGGCCAAGAATATTCTGAGAAGTTGAAAGTGATCACTTCTGAAATAGTATTTTACAATTCATCTTGGCAGATTCCTGCTTTGAAATTATCAGTTAAACTGATATTTTGAACTGATAGTTATGGTGATCATTTTAGATGGACCAACATTTTTCTCTCCATGGCAGAACAGCAATGGGCCCGCTGAAATTCATGCTGGGTACAAACCCCACCATGTTGAATCACACAGACTCAGGGCCAGACTTCTAGGTTCACACCCAGATTTTCTATTTATTAGGTGTGTTACCTTAAGTAAATTAACTAACTTCTTTTCACCTCATTTTTCTCATCTATAAAATGAGGATGGGGTCTCTGGGTGGCTCAGTCAGTTAAGCTTCTGCCTTCAGCTCAGGTCACGATCCCAGGGTCCTGGAGTGGAGCCCCAAGTCAGGCTCCCTGCTCAGCAGCAAGTCTGCTTCTCCTCCTCCTTCCTGCTGGTGCTCTCTTGTACTGTCTCAGTCTCTCTCAAATAAATAAATAAATAAATAAGATATATTTTTAAAGATTTTATTTATTTATTTGAGAGAGAGAGACAAAGAGAAAGGATGAGAGGGGAGAAGGTTAAAGGAAGAAGCAGACTCCCTGCGGAGCTGGAAGCCTGATGCAGGACTTGATTCCAGCACTCCAGGATCATGACCTGAGCTGAAGGCAGTGGCTTAACCAACTGAGTCACCCAGGCACCCCCCAAAAAAATATTCTTAAAAAATAAAATGAGAATAATATTTCCCATTTCACAGATTGTACAGATTCCTAAATGAGTTAAATTACATTAATTGCTTATTACTGAAATTTGGGGGGATTATTTTCTTTTTTTAAATGATTTTATTGAGAATCTAAGATCTAAGTAATCTCTCTGTAGGCATATTCTAATCAGAGAGTTTGGTCAGAGGCACATGTAAAGGTAGAGAATTCAATGAAGAAAGTTAGAGCCAACTTTAAAACAGCATCAGCAATGACTCTAGTGCCCCTTTTTGGGAAACAGGCCCAAGGCAACTCATCATAGTGCAGGTCTTTGAACCTCTGGACCAGAAAGAATGTGAGTCTGCTCCAGTATCTTTGGGGAAATAGTTTTTACCCACCAAAATCTCTTAGGAACCATGTTTGCTAGGAAGTCGTAAGCCCAGGTTGTGATTCTGTCAAGATTTCAGTGCATTCTAGACCCTGGGGTTAGAGGAATGCTCAAATTCCTCCCATCACATTAATCTTCTTTCCTAACTTGGTTGTTTCCTGAACCAGAGACTTCTAAACTGGAAGAACTTCATAGTAGTCAGTGGTTTTATAGTA
>PISX010023541.1:0-29596 GCA_004024625.1 Mellivora capensis
GGCGTGCAGGCCCAGCTCATCGCTCAGGCCATCGGCCAGGCCTTCTCTGTGGCCTACACCCAGTTCCTCTGGGAAAGCGGCCTTGACCCCAGCCAGGTGGGCGCCCAGCAGAGCCAGGCCACAGGCCCCGGCCACCTCCACAACGGGGACCTCGACCACTTCTCCAACAGCGAGAACTGCAGGGAGGTGAGCAAGCAGGATGGTGGCCCCCCCACGCCCCCCACCGGGGGGCAGCCCTAACGCCCCCCCCACCCCGTGTCCCCCTCCCAGGTGTGCATTGAGAAGCGCCGGGGCGAGGGCCTGGGCGTGGCCCTGGTGGAGTCGGGCTGGGGCTCCCTGCTGCCCACGGCTGTCATCGCCAACCTGCTGCATGGGGGCCCCGCCGAGCGCTCTGGGGCCCTCAGCATTGGGGACCGCCTCACTGCCATCAACGGGACCAGCCTGGTGGGGCTGCCCCTGGCCGCCTGCCAGGCCGCTGTCCGCGTGAGTCCCCACCGTGGGGTGGCCGGGTGTCCTTCCCTGGCGCCATCTGGAAGGGGCAAGGCAGAGCATGAGGTCCCACCCACCCCAGTGTGCTCAGGGAGATGGAGCCTCGGAGAGGGGGCGCTGCTGGTCCAGGGGGCCCTTGATGGTATGAGGGCAGGATTTGAACTCAAGCAGTCTAGCTGCAGGGCCAGGAGCCTTCCTCTCTGCCACAGGGCTGCCAGTGTGTTCTTGAATCTTGACCCTTGTTGCCGGCTGGAGAAACCGAGGCCCAGAGCTGGGGAGGACTTCCCACACAGCCCACGTGGCAGATGCTGCGAGAACCGTGCTCTTGACGGGGAAACTGAGGCCACAGATGGGGAGGGGAGAGGTCATTGCTTGGCCCCAAGGCCTCCCGGCTTGAGTCTGTGTTCTTAACTGCTTCTCGAGGGTTTTTCTAGAATCCAGAGCCTTGACTCCAAAGCTCCATTTCACAAGTGGGTAAACTGAGGCCCTGGGGTGCTGCAGTGTGCCGAGAGGCCCGACGGCACCCTGGAGGCCCCACTAGGCCAACAGCCCCTGTCCCGCGCAGGAGGTGAAGTCACAGACCTCGGTGACCCTCAGCATCATTCATTGCCCACCGGTCACCACCGCCATCATCCGTCGGCCACACGCCCGCGAGCAGCTGGGCTTCTGCGTGGAGGACGGCATCGTGAGACCCTGGCCCTGGGACAGGGAGGTGGGGGGGAATGGGGGCTGGTGGCCCCGAGTGCGGCCTCCTGAGCCACCGTGGCACCTCTGTCCCCATGCCCTGCAGATCTGCAGTCTGCTCCGGGGCGGGATCGCGGAGCGTGGGGGCGTGCGCGTGGGGCACCGCATCATCGAAATCAACGGGCACAGCGTGGTGGCCACGCCGCACGCCCGCATCATCGAGCTGCTCACCGAGGCCCACACGGAGGTGTGCGGGCAGCGGGCGGGTCGGGGGGTGGGGGCCTCCTGCCAGCGCACCGCCCCCCACAAGCCACCACCTCCTCTCTGCCTTCCCCGCCCCCAGGTCCACATCAAAACGATGCCAGCCGCCACCTACCGCCTGCTCACCGGTCAGGAGCAGCCCGTGTACCTGTGAGCAGCCACCAGCATCCCCTCCCTCCCGCTGCCGTGCCTTAGCCCCAGGAGCCCTGGGAGCCCGTCTGGGGAGCCTCCGAGGCTTCTCAGTGCTGTGTTGTTTTCTGACAGAAAACATTAAATGCCTAAAAAAATGGGCAAAATCTTGGCTTGAGGTCTGGGGGGCCGAGAGAAGATAGGACCAACTCTCAATCTGTGTCCTTCCCAGAAATCTCCAGACTCCAGTGTTGTGAAAATACTCTATTTATTAAAGACTGGCAGAAGGAGGCGGGGTTCTAGGTTCTGAAATGGGAAATTGAGTCCCAGCTCTGGGTTTGGGCCTGGGGAGCGGGGAGGAGAAGAGAGTATGGGTCAGCCCAGGCACCTAGGAAGGGGTCACAGGTCAGTGGCCGGACCCCAGTCATAGCCGTCCTCCTCAGAGGATTCCATATCTCGAGCTCTTGTAAACTTTTTCTTCAGAGCTTCCCGCCCATATGTCCTGGGGATCAGGAAACAGGAGAGGCTGACTCTCTGCTAGGCACAGTGTGTGTGGACACAGACGAGCAGGACTGTGCATTTAGGGGTCAGCCCTCATTAACGAACTCCTACGTATCCTTCAAAGCCCCATCTCATGTCTTGTCCTTCTGGAAGGTTTCCCACTCCTCTCAGGAAACGGGCCCTGACTACCCGGGGTGGGACTGGCCCTTCTGCCTTCATCTCGCCCACCAGGCTGGGAGCACATGAAAACAGCTTGGTTCCAGGTCCCTTCATCCCCTGAGCCTGTGTCCCAGCAAAAGGGCTGAGGCGCTCCAGTCTGGAGTGCAGGAGCTCTTACCGCACGCTGTCCTGTCGCCTTTGACTGTGGTGGGGGTGGCTGTCCACCTAGGAGGGGAAGAAAGGAGATCAGCACTTCCCCCAAAGTGAGGTAAATTGGGATGAAGAGCGCCCCCCTCCCAGATCCCCACCTTGGCCTAAGCAGTGCTGCCCACAGGCTCTCTCCTGGCTCACAAGGCCTGCAACTCCTCTCTAATTTTTAGTGAGAAGATATGCTGGGAATGGGGGTGGGGAAGACCTTGGCTGAGATCCCTTAGCCTGTCAGCATAGGAGGATTGGGATTCCTGTCTCCAGAATTCCTCAGAGGGCTGCTAGGACTTCATAATCATGTATGGAAAGTGCTCAGGATAGTGCCTGCCCCATAAGCATGCTGCCATGGATAGTTGAGCAGGTTGGGTACTGCTCAACTCCTGGGAGTACATCATAGATCTGTATATTTTCACATTTAATTAAAGAGGGCCAGGAGGAAGAGGTACCTTTGTCAGATTTACAGAAAGGCACTTTGGGGCCTGTGGCAGCCTCACAAAGAATACTATATGTAAATATTTGTTATTGGTAAACACCCAAGTCGCATGGGCTGGGACTTGGGTAAGCCCATTCAATTTAAACAGCCACCTTCTGACCTGGAGATTGATCTGTTCTATTGGATCCCAGATAAGGAAACACTGCGGTTAAAACATTTGTTTAAAGTTGTGCAGTGACTGGGACGCCTGGGTGGCTCAGTTGGTTAAGCGGCTGCCTTCGGCTCAGGTCATGATCCCAGCGTCCTGGGATCGAGTCCCACATCGGGCTCCTTGCTCGGCAGGGAGCCTGCTTCTCCTTCTGCCTCTGCCTGCCACTCTGTCTGCCTGTGCTCGCTCTCTCTCTCTCCCTCTCTCTCTGACAAATAAATTAAAAAAAAAAAAATTAAAAAAAAGTCGTTCAGTGACTCACGGGTTCAAGTAGCCTAGGTCTGGGTCTGAGACACTTCTGTTCGTTAATATCCTGGGGAGGAAACAGGCCCTCCCCCACCCTGCGGTGTGTCTCAGCCCCATCCCAAGACCCCTGCCTGCCAGGGCCACCCCCGTGTCCTTG
This sequence comes from Mellivora capensis, assembly GCA_004024625.1. Classification (NCBI taxonomy): domain Eukaryota; kingdom Metazoa; phylum Chordata; class Mammalia; order Carnivora; family Mustelidae; genus Mellivora; species Mellivora capensis. The sequence goes on from PISX010023541.1 coordinate 3,475, forward strand.
CTCACCTGGGCCCCTTGGGGACTGGAGGCTCTCCCATGGTCCCGCAGGCTCTGGGACTCATCCACCAGCACGGGCTCCGAGGACCGGGCCAGAGCTGGCGCTGGGGGACCATCGTCCACGTCCGTGTGGGGCCCGCCCTCGCCGTCTGTGTAGCCCTCGCCGTCTGTCTCATAGTCGCTGTTGACCCGGCTGTCACAGCTCAGATCCGCGGAGCTGTCCCCCAGGCCGCGGTGTGGGAGTTCCAGGTCGTCCTCAGAGGAGTTGTCCAGCTGTGGGGCGGGGCGCCCAGGCTGAGCCAAGACACCCCCCCAACCAGCCAGGCCCTCCCTGATCTCAGACCAGATCCCCCACCCCAGACACCAGCCTTCGATCTCAGTCCCAAACCAGGTCACGACCCTGACCTCAGGCAAAGCTGGACCGCAGACAAGCTCCCACCCCTGACCCGCACCTGGTCCTCCGCGGTCCAGATGGGCCGGGTCTGCTGCTCGCGGATGATGGCCTTCAGCTCCTGGTACCAGCCTTCGCTCGTGCCGTGCAGGGGGATGGTGGCTGCGGGGAGGGGGGGGCATCAGCGCGGCGGGGAGCCTCGGCCCGGCCCCATCGCCTGCCCCGGCTCCCCGGCTCCCCGCCCACCGGTGAAGAGGTGCTCGCTGTGCTTCCGCAGCTCCCGGGCTTGCGCGTAGAGGCGGCGGGAGCTGCGGCGGGACGCGGGCGCCAGCCACTGGCGTAGGGCCTTGAGGGCGGGGCGGCTCTCGGGGGCGCAGAAGACCACGATGGGGTAGTACTGCACGTAGTTGAGGCGTTCGATCGCCGACGGCGTCACATCCAAGAGCGCATGCTTGTTCTGGGCCCAGCCCACGTGGAGGCAGGGGTGGAGGCGGGGGAGGAGTGGGGGGCGGAACAGCCCCGCAGAGACAGACACACCGAGACAGAGCGGGAGACGCGTCAGGGGGCAGGTGAAGAACAGCTCATCAGAGATGCGTGTGCGGGGCCGGGTCAAGGTGGAGCCCAGCCTCGCACTGCGGGTCCTGCGGGGGCGGAGAAGGCCCAGGGCTCGCCTGTCCCTCCCAAGCCTCGAGGGGTGCTGCGGGAGTCCCAGCTTACTTTCTCCGCGATCACACGCACGGTGTCCAGCTTGATGATCTTGGAGGGTCTGTCCGTCCTCAACACACTGTCTGTGGCAGAGAGAGAAGCCGGCGGCTTCGGAAGGGCGCTCCCCTAGCAGCCCATGTGCAAGCCCACCTGCCCCCTCTCCCGCTCAAGAACCCACCATGGCTCCCCATCGCCCAGAGAGCAAAACGGCCGCAGCTCCCCGAGCCTCGCACCTGACGCTTCACTGTGCTCAGTCTCCCTGCTGATCGTGGCCTACACTGCTACGGACCCACTGGGCAGCTGGGAAACAGCCTCGGGGACATAACGTCACTGGCTCAGGGTCACAAAGCTAACAAGGGGCAGGGGGAGGAGCCTGATTTGGGGTCTGTGTTCCAGACACTGGCTCTCCCAGACCTGACCCCAACTCCAGGCCTTTGCTCAGACTGTGGAAGGAGCCTGGTCTCCCATCCCCCATCAGTCCTCCAGGACTTGAGAGGGAGCATTACTTCCTCCAGGAAGCCCTCTAGCAAAGCCAGGCAGCTGAAGGAGACACGCCCTACCCTGGGGTGTGTGTGGGGGGGGAGGCTGGTTTTCTTTTTTTAATTGTTATAAAATGTGCATAACATAAAATGTACCACCTCAACCGTCTCTAAGCGCACAGCTCAGCGGCATGAAGCACACTCACGCTGTCACCCCCACCCGTCTCCAGAACTTTCCATCCCCCCCACACAGAGACACTGTCCCTGTGAAGCACAGACTCCCCACCCCTGCCCTAGCCCCGGCTCCCACCGACTCCTGTCTGCGTGGACGGGACTCCTCCGGGGCCCTCCTGGGAGTGGGGTCCTGCGGGACGTGTCCTTCTGGGTCTGGCTGCTCTCGCTGAGCCCCGTGTCCTTGGGGTCCCTCCACGTGGTGGCAGGGGTCAGCGCTCCTTCCTTTCTAAGGCTGGACCATGTTCCCACGTGGGGATGGACCGCGCCGTGTGTATTCACTGGCCCTGGGTCATGTCCACAGTTTGGGCGCCGTGGACATTGCTGCTGGGAACGGGGGGGCGGGGCAGGGGCCAGCATGAGCCCTGCCCTTTACTTCTCTCGGGTGTAGACCCAGATGTGGACTCGCCGGCTGGGTCAGATGATGACTCTGTGTTTAACTTTCTGAGGAGCTGTGAACCGTCCTCCCCGGTGGCCATCCCGCTGAGTTCCCCGGGCCGCGCACCAGGGCTCTGGCTTCCCACATCCTCATGGACACTGGCCGTGCTCTGTTGGCTTGGACACTATGGCCCTCAGGACCCCCGGAGCCTCCTCCTGCGGCCAAGTTCCTGTCCCACAGGCCCTGCGTCCCAGGTTGCTCTTGGAAAACCCTCCCGGAAAGCTGCTGAGCCCCCGGGGCAGTGGGAAGGCTAAAGAGACACCTCCTGAGACGCTCGCACCTCCCACAGCGGGAGCCCCACGCCCGGGAACCTCAGCCATGAGCCGCTGCCACAGACCTCTGGTGAGCACAACAGGCCCCATCTGAGAGGCGGGGAAGGGAGGTCTCAGGGAGGGCCAGCCACCAGCTTGGGGCCACCCAGCCACGAGGAGCAGGAAGGGATTTAGGATGGACTCCCCAGCATTGCTTCGAGCTGACAGGTGCCCATCCAACAGCCTCTCTCCATCAGAGGGCCCTCCGGCGGCTCAGTGAGCTGTTGCGTCTGCGAACGCCTCTCCCCCTCCTGTGGGGGCTCCTGCCCGAGGTCTCAGCCGCATGGGACTCTGAGAGGAGGCTTTCTGTGTTCAGTGCACGTGCTCTGCAAACGTTTCTCGCTGGACAGCAGCCGCGGGCAGGGCGTAAGTCAGCCCGCGTGGCTGTCTCCCAATAAAACTTTATTTGTAGATGCTGAGATTCGAAGTTCATTAGCATCTTCCCGTGTCACAAAATTTTTCTTTTCACGTCTCTTCAACCATTTAAAATGTGCAAATACGGGGCACCTCAGTGGCTCAGTGGGCTAAGTGTTCGACTGGGCATTTTTGGCTCAGGCTGTGATCTGGCGGTTGTGAGATCGAGCCCTGCACCGGGTTCCCTGCTCATGGGGGGGTCAGTTTGAGATTCTCTTTCGCTCTACTCCTCCCACCCCTCGCATGTGCACCCACACGCTCTCTCTCCCTCTCTCTGTAAAAATAAATAAATATTTAAAAAAATGTGTAAATACCATTGTTAGTTAGCCGGCTGTATTAAAGCTCAGCCAATGGGCCGGATTTGGTCCAGGAGCTTTAATGTGCTGACTGACCCCCTACGCTAGCTTGTTTCTGGAGTGGCTAATTTGGGGCCTCCTCAGGGGAGCGTCTCTCTTGATCAATGCTGTGTCAGTGGCTCAATGAATATCTCACCCACAAACGAAGGACCGGGTGGCATGCTGGCTGCCTGGTGAGCTGTGTTAAGAAGGATTCTGAGGCTCTATCTGGACAAAGAGCGCCAAGATTGATTCCGGACGTCTGCCCCCGGCATTAGAGGAGTGCTGGTGCCTCGTGTGCTCGCGACTCCACGGGCTGTTTTAACTTTTCCCTCCAACAGCAGCAGCAGCCCAGCCATCAAGCTGCTTTGGCCCCAGCAGCGGGGAACGTCTTGTCAAATGACCCCCCCACACACAACAAGGCCACTGTAGGACCTGTGTTCTCACCTGCGATTTCGAACTGGTCAGGCATCTCGGCAGTCAACTTCTGCATCGCGATGTCCGCCACGGGCCCCAGGATCACCACCGGGCGCTTGAAGCTGGCTGAGGGGCAGCGAAACGACAACAATCAAGGTCCCATTTGTAGTGAAGACTGCTAGATCTAGCCAGGCCCATGGCCTTTCAGCTAAAGACTACATCTCTTTAGTAGATGTAGTCTACTACATGTGACTGTATCCCGGCCACTGGGGTGTAAGCACGGCTGATAGGTGCTGCTCCGGGTTGTGTCCTTCCAGGAAGGGTAGGAGCCCTCTTCGCCCACCGGCCTTGCCCGTTACTTAAAAAGAGGCGTCTTGTTTGTGTCTGCAGGTGTCACGTGGTCCGTTAGAGCCGCTGAACCTAGCTAACTCAGTGCTCAGCAAACTACAACCCAGGGACCACATCCCGCGCACCGCCTGTTTTATGAATAAAGTTTTATTGGAACACAGTCACATCCCCTCCTTTAGGTATTGCCTCTGGCTGCCTTCCTGCAGAGCTGAGTCCTTCTGATGGACACTACCCAGCCCACAAAGACTAGAACAGTGCGTCTCTGACCTTGCACAGGAAGAGTTTGCCAACTCCTGGACCAACAGATGCACCATTTTAGCCAGGAGGAAACTGGCACAGAGGGCACCCTGGCAGGAGAAAGGGGGTAACCAGCCCCCCACTTTGTACCCTGACTCTGTTCTTGTTCTCTTCTCCTGGACTCCAGGCCTTTCTCTCTCTCTCAAAACCTCGATACAGGGGCGCCTGGGTGGCTCAATGGGTTAAAGCCTCTGCCTTCGGCTCAGGTCATGATCCCAGGGTCCTGGGATCGAGCCCCACATCGGGCTCTCTGCTCAGCAGGGAGCCTGCTTCCTCCTCTCTCTCTGCCTGCCTCTCTGCCTACTTGTGATCTTTGTCTGTCAAATAAATAAATAAAATCTTTTAAAAAAAAAAAAAACCTCGATACATTCAGATTTCTAAACATTCTTTGGTCAAAATTAAGTTGGTGGCTTTTTATTTCTTAGTCTTTCTCAAAAAATAAGTATTTCTCCTCTCCTGGACGTTGGAGGGGCAACTGTGGAGCAGCTCAGCCCATTCCCATCCCTCTGGGAGATTTTTTTCTTTTAAAGGTCTCTGCACCTGCGGTAATTCCTTCTCCCCCAAAAGCCATGGGCAAGGGCTCACTTCCCCCACTGCAATCTGGGTGGGCCCGTCTCCCCACCAGCCCAGTGCTCAGAGGAAGGATCTATGACCTACACGCTACTTTTGTGTGTATTTCTAAATATTTGATTAATTTCTTAAGATTTTTAGCTTTTTTGAAATTAACTTTTAAAAATATACATAACCTAAAATTTACATTTTACTCTACATTTGAAGGTGTGCAGTTCAGTGGCATTTAGTACATTCAGAGGGCTGTACCGCCACCACCCCAGTTTCAGAATATTCTCCTCACCCCATCAGCAGTCACCCCCCTGTCCCCTCCCGAGACCCCATGAGCCCCCTTCCCGTCACTGGAGGAGCCTGTTCTCGACGTGTCACGCACATGGACTCACACCCTCTGTGGCCTTCTGTGTCTGGTTTCCTCCCTGAGTGGCCTCGGCCGGAGGTCTGCCCCCAGGGCGGCGCGCTGGGGCGTCTCCCTCCTGCTGGGGCCGAGGGAGGTGCCCGCACGTGGGGGACACACTACATTATAATCCTTCATCTGCTGAGCATTCGGGCTGTTTCCACATCTGGGCTGTTGTGAATCACGCCGCTGTGAACATGCGTGTGCACGTTTGGGTCTAACACCTATTCGCGGTAGGTGTGTATTTTAAAAGGTGTGTGTTCAGTGCCGGCCGCACCCATGGGCTGTCCAGTTCCCCACCCCACCCCCCACCCCGCTGCGCTGTCTGGTGCCGCGTGTGGCTGCGGAGAATTACAACGCGGCTGGTCTGAACCAATGTGTGCTGTGAGTGCAACATACACACCAGATTTCCAGCACGGCACACGCACAGAAAAAGATGCGAAATATCTCCCTGACAACTTATAATTGTACTATCTATTAAAACGATACTTTGGATCCATTAACAAGACACCTTATTTAAACTACCTGTAACCATTTCTTTTTTGATCATCTATGTGGCTAATTCGATTGGAAATAGGAATTAAATTTTAAGGAAAGAAGCCCTTTCCCGTTTCCTCTGGCACCCACAATAACCCCAAATGGGTATTTTTGGTGGGAGGAGACCATGGGGCTTCCAAAGAACACGTGGTCCACAAATTCCAACAATCTTATGAGCCTTCCCCCCGGCCCCGCCCCCCGCCCTGGAGACCCACCTTCTCGCAGCACCACTCGTTCGTAGGGCGGGTAGTGGCCCTGCCTGGTCAGAGCGGACAGGTCCTCGCGGCTCCGATGGATGGTCTTCTTGGCTCTGCGCCGAAGGCCCCGCAGCCGCCAGAACTCCGCCCGCGCGCTGGAGCCCCCGGAGGCACCCGGCCCGGCCCCCACGGCGCGCTGGGCCTCCTCCAGACTGGCCAGCTGCTCCGCCCTGGGGAGAAGCAGGGCACTGGTCACCGAGGCAGAAAAGCAGCCCGGGGACGGTGGGCGGCGAGGCCGCCGAGGCCGAGGGGCGGCGCACCTGCTCTGGTTGGGGATGATGCCCCGCTCCTGCTCCCGGAGGTCGCGCCCCATGCGCACGGCCAGCCAGTGGCCCCCACGGGCGCGGCTCTGCCCAGGGCCGGGATACAGCGTGTCCAGCACGTGGAAGACGTCCCCGCGGGTGAAGCCCAGGCCCGACGGCGGGCTGGCCTCCAGCTCGAAGTGCGTGCGGATGTAGAAAGAGTCGCCCACGCGGGACTGCACCATTTTCCGGAAGACTGCGGAGAGGGGAGGCTCCGTGAGCGCCTGGGGCCGCCGCCGGGCCCCAGCCCTCGGGGCCACACACACACACTCACTGTCCTGCTTCCGCTGTGTCACCAGCGTCACCTCTTCGCCAGGTGGCAGCCCCAGCAGGAACTGCACGGCCTCCTCCCGGGTCAGGTTCCGGAATGGCACATCATTCACCTGCCAGGAAGGGGGCGCGAGATGGGGTGCATCCCCAGCCGTCCCCCACTCCCGGCGCCAGGGATCCCAGCTCCGCCCCTGGACAGAGCCCCCTCCCAGGAGGAAGACAGCGGGGACTGGACGTGGTGCCCCGCTGGCAGGGGAGAGGGGGCCCGGGACAAGGAGGACACCCAAGGCGGTTAAGATTATAAAATGAGTGTAAGGGGGCGCCTGGGTGGCTCAGTGGGTTAAAGCCTCTGCCTTCGGCTCAGGTCATGATCCCAGGGTCCTGGGATCCACCGTATCTGGCTCTCTGCTCCGTGGGGAGCCTGCTTCCTCCTCTCTCTCTGCCTGCCTCTCTGCCTACTTGTGATCTCTGTCAAATAAATAAATAAAATCTTTAAAAAATAAAATAAAATGAGTGTAAGGAGGCGATAGTTGTAGGGGCAGGTAAGGCACCAGGAAGGCATGACCCCACTGAGGCGGTGGCCCAGAGGAGCCGTGTCCTGGTCAGCAAGGTCGTGATCCAGCCAACAAGGTCATGACGCTGCCAGGGAGGCTTTAAAATGTTCAAATGTCCATGGGGGGGGGGGTGTGTGACCAGCCCGCGGGGCAGGCACAGGGGAGGACACACGCAGGAACACACTCGGGAACTGCATCCCCCGCTGGCCGTCCCCAGTCACCTGCAGAATCTGATCTCCCTCCTGGATGCCCTGCCCCTCAGCAGGGCTGCCCTCCTGCACCCCCGACACGAAGATGCCCACGTCATTGCCCCCAGCCAGCCGCAGCCCGATGGTTGTGCCCTTGGGAAAGCGGACCACCCTGGAGTCGGGGCTGTACCTGGAAGGGGAGGCAGAGGCGGGTTCAGGCTGGAGAGGGCAGGGAGGGGGCATGCTGGGCGTCCTTGGGAGAGCCCCCACTCCCTCCAGGTTTCAGTTTCCCAAACGGCCCCATATGGTAGCCGCATCAACAGACTGGGGCTAGAAGGCAGGACTGTGTGTCCTAGAAAGGCAGCCCCTGGATGTGTGGGCCTTGGGCCAGTGGACTTTCTTTATGGGGCACATACCCACGGTCCTCCACGCTCTGGCTGCTGGACACCCTGTAGATGTCATAGCTACTTGGCCTCGGAGAGTCTGAAAGGGAACAGCAGTCTCTTTCCAAAGCACATGGACTGGTCCAGCCGCCATCCCGCTGCCTAATGGCCTCCCCACCCTACAGTGCTGTCACTCAGCCCTCCACCCTCCCCAGGGAGCCATCCTTGACCTCTGAGGCCCACGCCAGCCTCTCCTGCCCGGCCTGGCACAGCCTTACTGGCTGGGATCAGAAAAACCAGAGGGATGCTCAGAGTCACCACCCTCCCCCCATCAGCTCACCTGGTTCCGAGATGGTTCTGGAATCCACCGAATTTTCCTGCTGAGGTGGGGGGCTCTCCCTGGAGGGGAAAAGGCTTGGGGTAAAGTGGGGGTGGATGCTGAGAGGCGACTGTTGGAATTCTGACTTCTCTGCACCCACGTTCAACCCCTGGTTCTGCTCCTTCCCAGCTGGGAGACCACGGGGGCCGCTGCTCTCTCTGGGCCCTGGGGATGGCTATGGCAGCCATGTGAGCTAGCTCAGGAGGGGATCACCCACCCCCAAACCTGACAGTCCTAGGGGGCGCCGTGGCTGTAACCCGCAAAGATCACGCATCGGAAGGGACCTGCCAAGCCGTCCCAGCTCCAGAGTCTTAGACACAGTGTGAGGACATTTCCTGGTGTTTGGAGCTGCTAGGCTTTGGGGCAATTTGTTACACAGCCGCAGTCACAGAGAGACCCCCCTGCCTCACAGATGAGGGATGCTTAAGCAGGGTGCCCGCTTTCTTATCCCCACCTGTTGGGCACTTAGGTTTTTAAAGATTTTTATTTATTTGGTTGACAGAGAGACACACAATGAGAGAGGGAACACAAGCAGGGGGAGTGGGAGAGGGAGAAGCAGGCTTTCTGCCGAGCAGGGAGCGCGACTCGGGGCTTGATCCCATGACCCTGGGATCATGACCTGAGCCGAAGGCAGATGCTTAATGACTGAGCCACCCAGACGCCCCTAGGCACTTAAGTTTTTAGGCATTGAGTTGTGTCCCCTCAAAATTCATCTGCTGAAGTCCTAACACCCCCACCCCATGTCTGTGTGGGACGGTCCTTGGAAATAGGATCGTTGTGGGTATAACGAGCGGAAAGCAGTTCCTACCTGAGCAGGGCGCACCCTGATCCCTTGTGACTGGTGTCCTTATAAAATGGGGACACGTGGACACACAGACAGAGGGGCACAGAGGGGAGATGATGTGAAGACAGAGAGGAGATGGACCCCTCCTAGGGTGGCCGGGGTGGGGGGGGCTACTGGAAGCTACCCGTAGCTAGGAGAGAGCCCCACCCCCACCCGCGAGCCTCCAGAGAGAGCGTGGCCCCACCCACACCCTCCTGTGATGTCCTAAGCCCTCGTGTTGGTGTCTGAGGCACGTTGTCACAGCTGCCAGAGGACACAATGCAAGGTCACGGCCCCCCCCATCCCCATCTGTAATCAACGTCACAAGAAACAGGTGCCCTCCAATCTCGGCACACATCCGCGGCTGTTGTGCCCCGAGAGAAAATCCCTAAAGGCACGTGATGCGTTCCGGAGTCTTCTGGGCTGTGATGTGAAATTCAGTTCCTTCTGCGTTAAAGTCGGGCCATAGCAGGACCAAGAACCCAGAGCCAGTCATGGGGGCAGGGAGGACTATGAATAGACAGGGGAAGCCTCTTCTGGGCAGGCCGCCAGGTGCAAAAGATGTATGTGCCCATGTTCCCCTCAGGCTCGACCCTTCTGGCCGAGGGGGTACGTACTCAGGGGAGTCGGTTTGGCTGGCGTCCAAACTCCGTCGCACGTGCCGGGGTGGCGGTGGGACATGGGAGGGTGGTGGCTGGGACAGCTCCGAGCCGAGGTCCGAGATGTCTGCAGGGCAGAGCACGACCCCTCAGGCCTCGGCCTGAACCTTCCAGACCGGATCCATTTCACAGAGCGAAACATCAAGGCCCCTCGCGGCAGAGGGGCCCAGACCGAGTCAGCCTCCAGCCCTGACTTACTATGTGGCCTTGGGCAAGTGTCTGTCCCTCTCAGGAGCTAGGCTCGCCAGTCCCCGCCGGGCTCTGCCCAGCACTCTCTGCCTCCCCTGCCCTCCATTCAACCCCCAGGGCCTGCCTTCTGGGCCCTCACCGTCCAGGAGGGAGCTGTCGCTGTTGCTGTCGCTGACGGCCGGTGGGATGTTCACCAGGAACTGCCCTTGGTCCCTGAGCACCAGGAGAGTCAGCTTCCCTTCTGACTTCTCTATCAACCGCCGCGTGTCGCTCAGAGACAGATTCTTGCTGGACACACCATTGATCTAAAAGGGGCCGGGAAGGAAGAAGACAGGAAGGAAGTTAATGCAAAATCGGGGATACCAGAAACAGACAGTCTGTGCGGTGGGGTGGGGGGAGGCTAGAAACACATAATACCCAGGAATTCATAAGAACAGCCATTCCCAAGAGGAAATAATAGAATTTGGATTCCTCCTGCTCCAAGGAGACCATGCCCGGAAGTACCTCCCACAAGAATTCCAGAATCGGCCAACTTTCTGAGGGACGGGGGGGGCAAGGGGAAAATTAGAAGCAGGTTGACTCCCCATCTTTCTAGAAGGGGAATTTCTCAGGAGACCCAAGGAGCAATTGTTAGAAACAAGTCTAAATAGGGAACAGGGAGTAGATTGCCAAAGATACTAGAAGTAGACAACTGTAGGAGGTACTAGAAACAGACATTTAGAGGTGCGTTGGAAACACAATTTGGGGAAGGATTTAAGGTCCTCTCTGGGCGCTCCACGCATCCTTTTCCAACATTTCCCCGATGGTGTGTCTGTTTTCATCTACCCTGGGGATTGTGAGTTTCTCATCCCCCCCGCCCCGCCCCCCCCGAGCCACCTATTTCTAGCATCTGCCCCAAACCACTAGAAACAGGAAACTCTGAAGAGGCTCTTGAAGCAATCCACTGGAAACGGTTTGGAAATCAAACAACAGGAATCACTAGAAACAGGTTTCCAGAAGAGGAGTCTGCAAAGAAACCAGCTCTAAGGCAGAGCCGCGCCTCTAAGCCTGGCCTCTGGACCGTCCGCACCGAACACCCAGGGCGAGTTCTGGAATGAGCACCGTGGCCAGCGCCCCCATGGGATTCTGGGAATACTGGAACCCGATATTTGGCTGTGTTAGAGGAGAGGATGGGGGCAGGGGGGAGCCTGCGTTGTCCTCTCTAACCTTTGGGAAACAGGCAACACCCAGGAGGCCCATGGTTCCAGCCAGCTCTGCTCATCTTGCCGGTGGCTGGGTCTCCCTGTCCTGTCCCCAAGAGGAAGTCTGGGCTCACCTGCAGGATGAGGTCACCTTCCTGCAGCCCACGGTTCCTGGCGGCCAGGCCCGAATCGGTGATGTGCTTGATGAAGATCTGACTGCCCAGGGTGACCCCGAACTCTGTGGGGGGAGGAGGGAAACTGAGGCAGGGCCTGGGGTCTGGGCTGCAGGCTCCTCTCAAGCTCAGACTTCTCACCTGCCCTCCACCCTCCCGCCGGCCTTCTGGGCCGCCCACCTGAAGGGAGAGCTCGGCCCTGGCCCCCTCCACGCCACCCCTGGGGCTGTTCTGACAACCCACCAGCCAGGACTGTGATGTCAGCACAGAAGGTCACGGCCAGGGGCCTGGGAAGGAGCAGAGCTCCGGTCCCCACGCCCCAGCACCCTACTCTGTCACCGCACAGAGGCTACTAAGGACATCACCACCAGGGTTCAGGATGTGACCCTTGCTATTAAAATCCCAGGGTGGGGGACCCCAGGTGGTCCCAGGTGGCTCAGTGGGTGAAGCGTCTGCCTTGGGCTCAGGTCATGATCTCAGGGTCCTGGGATCGAGCCCCGCATCGGGCTCTCTGCTCAGCAGGGAGCTTGCTTCTCCCTCTCCCTGCTCTCGTGTTCCCTCTCTCTCTCCCTCTCAAATAAATAAAATCTTAAAAAAATAATAATAATGATAAATAAAATTCCAAGGTGGGGACAGATGTCCTAGTGCCATTTGTCACATCGTTACATTTAGAATTCTAAAGTCCCAGTGCTGCCATGGACTCGAGATAGGGTTGGAGGTCATGTCCCTGTTGGTGGCACAAAGGGGATTTAGTGATCATGACACTCCATCCATGTCACAGTGTGTGGGCTTCTTGGGGCCGCTCGAAATTGTCACAAACGTAGTGGCTTTAAAACGATACTGATTTGCAGTTTCACAGTTCCCGGCTCGAAGTTCTAAAACCCCTGCACAGGCAGGGCTGGTCCCCCCCGGGGCCCTAGGGAGACCCGGCTCCTGCCCTTACCTGGCCCTCGGGCCCCCCCCGCCAAGCTACCCGCTAGCAGCACAGGGTCTGCCGGTCTCTGGGACCCCCGCCCTCTGCCTCCCTCTCATGACGACCTCATGGGGATGTCAGGCGCCCTGGGAACCCAGGGTCACCCCCACCTGGGTGGGCATGACAAGGTCCCCTCTGTCTCAGGAGGGGACATATCCACAGGTCGCGGGGTCCAGGGTGGGCACATCGGTGGAGCCCTTTACTTTGCTGACCACAGGCCATGCAGGATGGGGGCCAGCGCAGTGGCGGTGCCCCTCAGTGGGAACTCTGCGCGGCCCCCAGCCGGCAGCGCGCCCCAGCCGTGGGCTCACCTTCACGCTCTCGCCTCCGCACCAGCACGGACTTCACAGGCCTCATGTGTACGTCCTGCCGCGGCAGCCGCTTGAAGCCAGACACCAGGGCCAGCCCGTTGGCTTCAGAGCTCACTCCGGGGCTCCTGCGCCCGTGGCTGCCAGCCCGGCTCCGGCGGCCCGCCCTTGGCCGGTGTGAGCGCTCGTCCCAGGAGCGGCCGGAGCCACTGGACGTGTCCCCTTCATAGCCGCGGCCGTGGTCGGCCTCGTCGGAGTCCCGATGGCCCCGGCCGGAGGGGCCAGTCTTGGTGGCGGGCAGCTGGATCTTCCGGGGACGCTTCACCGTCTGTTAGGGGAGGAAGCGGGGAGCCGGCTCGAGGCTCTGCCCCCATCCACTGGGTGGTCCCGGGGGACCCTGGCCCCCTCTCTGGGCCTCAGCGTCCAAGCTGTGAAATGGGGACAAGAGTCCACTTGCTTGTAGAAGCTTACACTCAGACTGCCCCTGGGCTGCAGGACCAGGTGGGGCTCGGGTTGGGGGGAGAGGCGGCGCCTGGCCCAGGGGCCACCCCTCCCCTGACCCCCCACTCACAATTTTGGCCAACTTCGTGCAGGTCTTGAGTATCTGAATGGCAAAGGTGGAGGTGACACTCTCCATGGAGACCCCATTCACCATGACGATGTGGTCCCCCAACCTGAGGGAGGGGGCTGGATCTCAGGGAGGAGCCCTCACAGGGGAGCCCTCTCCCCAGGCCTTCCCTGGGGGCCCCTGACACTTCCCCCAGTGCCCCACTTTGGGGTGGGCACCCCTAGTTCTGAAAGACCTGCTTCTAACTCACTGAGGTCCCATGTCTCATAAAGACCTTAATCCTTTTTGGTCTCAGTTTCCTCATCTGTAAAATGGGGCCAAATACAGATGCTTCCGTAGTAATAAAATGCAACCACAGAACAGGAGCTATGGTTATAATGGCTCTATCCATGCCCCTCACTTCTTCTGTCCATCCCCTCTTCCTCTGTCTGGGTTTCAACATCTCTCTCTCTCTCTGAAGCTGTTCCTTGAATCTGGGGTGAACCAGATCACCCATCAGCCGCTCAGGTCCCTGAGCCATTTTCCCCAACATAACTCCCCAGAGCCTCCTGCCCCCAAAGGCTCAGGACACTGGGTCTCCCTCCAGCCAAAACGGGCTTCCCAGTCCTCTCATTCCAGGAATGCCTGGGGCCACTATGACCCTCTGAGCTACCTCAGAGGACCAGAAAGTGCATTGGGGAAAAGGAGGGCCACATTGCTAACTCAGTCCTGTCACCAGCTCCAAGCCCTGTGTTGCCAGAGCTGGAAGGCAGCAGGCACTGTGCTGGCTCCTCGCTTTGGCCCACACGGGTCCCTCCTCTCAGCCAGCACCCCTGCTGCCTCCCTACGCACCGCAGTCTGCCCTCCGCTGGTCCCCCGGGTAGCACATCAGACACAACCACGGACCCACTGGCCTGGTCTCGGCCGCCAGAGATTGCAATGCCAAAGCCTCGCTGGGGGTCCTAAGAGATGAGGAGACATAGGATGAGCATCTGCTTCCCCTGGGGACAAAGGTTCTCCTGTCCTGTCAAGCAGCTCCAGATCAATAGGATGTTCCTGTTGGCGCCCATGCGGGGAGAGGGTGGCCTCACCTTGCAGAGCGTAGCAGTGTGCTGTTCCCAAATGGTCAGCTCCTCCATGAGCAACACCTGGCAGGAGGGGATACAAGGTAGGTGTGAGGCCGTGGCAGGTCCACTGAAGCACTTGGGGGTCCCCTACCCTGGGTGGGGAGCCCAGGTCTGACATTCCCACTGTCCAAGCCTGTGGGCAAGTGACCACCTCTCTGGGGGCCTCAGCTTTTGCATCTGCGAAGTGGGTCTACATCAGGGTTCTCAGTAGGGACCGCTCTGCCCCCCAGAGGATATCTGGAGACATCTGTGGTCATCATGACTCCAGGAATCATGACTCCAGGAACCGGGCAAGTGGGGGCCAGGGGTGCTGCTCAACCCCCACAGAGCAGGGCAGCCCCCCACAGAGAACAATCCGGCCCCAAATGTTCATATACCAAAGCTGAGATCCCGGTTTAAGTGAACCATACTGGTAAGAGCAGAGAAAAGGCAAATGCCTGGGGGATCGGGTCTGGGGGGACCCATGCCTGGGGGTCAGGCCAGTTCTGCCAGGCAGAGGGCATGCATTCTGCTCCAGCCCCCCAGAGCCTCCTCACTGTTCCTCCAATACCTGGGGCCTTTGCACACGCTGATCCTTCCTCCTGGAACTCTCTTTCCCCCAGATCTCCGCCTGACTCCTCCCTTAGCCTCCTGTTCACCTTGGCTCACGTGTTACCTTATTGGGGTGGCCTCCCGACCCCCCTGTTCAGAACAATAAGCTCTCCTACTCCACAACAGACCCCCTTAGCCACCCTGCCCCAATACAGTTTCCCAATTCATACAACCTGGGACCCCTTGACCTTCCCTAGATTTTTTTGATCTGTCCATCTCCCCTCTCTAGAAAATCAAATCCGGAGGGCAGAGATTTTTGTCTGCCTCTTTCGCAGTGGAGTCCTGATTCACAGCAGGGACTCAACAGCTGTTGAAGGAAGGAAGGAAGGAAAGAAGGAAGGGAGAGAGGGAGGGAGGGAGGGAGGGGAGAAAAGAAGGAAAGAAGGACGGGCTTTCCTTGTGCTGAGGACTTTGCATGTCCTATCTCATTAGTCCACTCACTGAAGGGAGCTTCTATTATCTATTATCCCTATGTTCCAGAGGAGGAAACAGGCACAGAGAGGCAAAGTCACCTGCCAAGCCAATAGAGCTGACGTTGGTGGCTACTGGGGAATGTGGACCTACCAGATCATAGATGGGGAGGCAGAAAGGAGGAGCCCCCCCATTCAGTGGCCCTATTTCCCTGGGGGGCCTGGTAGAAAGGACCTCCTCCCCAGCCCGGCACCGCAGGTGGGTGATTCTCTCGGGCAGCTGCCTGGCAGCCTGGTTCCCGGGAGAGCAGCATTCCTGGCTCCCAGGGAGAGGGGAGAGGGGCGGAGGATCGAGGAACAAAGCCCAGGGCGGGGCCTCCAAGGCACTCCAGGTTCTGCTACGGAAGCGGAGCCGGAGGGAGAGGGCAGCTCTCACAACCAAGACTCAGCCCCCTTGGCTGGTGGTGGTCCTGGAGCCACTCCCAGTCTTGGCTTACCCTGCTGTAAAATGGGTTGCCCTCCATCCCCGCTGCCCGGTCTTTCAGGGCTGAAGCACCTCTGGAGCAGGGCAGAGGAGCCACAAGCCAAAGGCAGAAAGAGCCCCCCACCCCAAGACGCAGCAGGTGTCTCTTTCCTCCTCTGCACATTGATAAGAAAACCTGTTCGAGGGCTTTACAAACACCAACTTGTTCAATCCTGAGGGGCCCTAGGATGTGGCCTCCTCCAAAGGGAGAGGGAAGGACGGTCCAGAGAGGTCCAATACCATGCCTGAGGTCACACAGCCGAGGGAGGACCAGGCAGCCCATCCCACACCCCTGAGCCCCGCCACAGACCCCAGCACTCTTCTGCTTTTCTTTTTTTTCTTTTTCTTCTTTTCTCCAGAAACTTATTTTTCAAAACAGAATCTTTTTACTTGGCTTCGATTTTGTGCTGAATTTGGATTTGTGCTGAATTGGGCCCCCCGAATTTGGATTTCCTGGCCTTCTTCTAAGAAACATCCCCAGGGAACCAGGGCCCCCAGGGGACAGGTGCAGGTGGCCCAGGCTTGTGCTGCCTTGCGCGGGTTCGTGCCTCCTCGGTTGTTAGAGGCCTTGACTAAAACCCAGAGGGCCAACCCTAACCAACCCCCCCAGCCCCCCTCAGCCCAGTTCACCTCCACGGCTTTCCCCGATGGACTCCTGTGCCTAACACACAACCCCAGGATTTGCGCACGGCTAGCCCTTGCCACTGTGGGTCTCGGCTCCAAAGCTGCCTCCTCAGGGAGCCGGCCCTGGCTAGCCAAATTTCCCTGACTCCCTATCACTCTTCCGTGTTTCATTATGTTTTATTCATGGCATCCAAATCGTCTTAAAATATCCTGTGTGATCATCACTTGGCAAGTTTCTGGTCTTTCCCCCTGGGCTGTGAAGGCTGGGTGAGCCTGTCTCTTTGCACACTCTGGTCATGGCCCTCGGCACCTCCTGGGCCCTGCGATCAGCCTCTGCTTGGAGCCTTAGCACGAATGGTATTCTCTGGCAAACTCCTATTCAACCTTCACAGCCCCAGCGCCATTGTCTCCTCCTTCAGGAAATGAGTCTTCAGTGGCCCCATACACACATCTCACATCCTTAATTACTGGAATCTGGAATGTCCCTATGCACTATATCCCATACACCCCTCTAGTCTGGGGCATGCTGGTGGGCAGGGAACACCAGCAGGGAGAGAAGAGTTTGGGGGAACGAGTCAATGGTGACATGAAAGGTCTATTCAGCCAGGAGATCAACCGGTGTGTCAGGAATTCCTCGACCCCTCAGCCAGCGGCCCATCCAGGAGAGCTCTGAGGGGGCAGGGCCACACCTGCTTCCCCACCCCGAGCCCCAGGCCGGTGACAAACAACGGAGAGGAGGAGGAGTCGCCCAGAGGGGGCAGGTCAGGTGGTACTAAGTCACACAACCCCAGGAACTAGGCTCTGGGACTGTAGTCCTCTCTCCCCCGCCCTGCCCCCAGCTCCGGGAACAAAGGTGGGGGAGGCAGGAAGGGGGGCCACAAACCGGCGAGTTGGGGAGGGGATTCTGGAAGCTGTTTCCCCGCAGCCAGGAAGAAAACCGGCGGGAACCCGAACTGCCCGGCCTTAGGGCAGTGTGGTCTGGGCCAGCCATATTTCCCCCCGGGCCTCAGTTTACCCCACCCCCATCCCCACGCGAACTCCCACCCAGTGCGGACACTGTGAGTCGTGTAAGCTCCATCCCTGGAGGGCGAGGTCCCCCCAAATAGAGACACGGAGATCCCCTCCCTCCCAGCAGGTTTGCTCTTGTGGAAAAGGGGCATCCCTCTCTCTGCCGTCCCAGTATACAGCAAGCGCCCAATACATGGTGGTTGCTTCTCCAGCTGCTTCCTCGCATTCACTGAAGCCACCCCAGCCCGCAAAAGAAGTGATCCTGCCGTTCCACTGTGGCTCAAACTTAGCTTGAGGGAACACCGCGGGAGCCCGGCGTAAACATCTTCACAAGGCACCTAGCAGGTACCAAGCGCTTAAAACACATTTTCCTCCTAGGATCCTCCCTACGCCCTTCTTTTAAAATGGTCACCAATTTTATAGGCGAGGTACAGAGAAGCTTTGTTTCGCGGGCCCAAAGTTATACAGAAAAGTCAGGATTTGAACCCAGGTCTACCGGGTAACGGGGAGGACCCTGGGGGCAGAGAAAGCCCCCAGAGACAGCTTTTGGACACCAGCGGGCGTGAACGCCCCTCGCTGCGCAGCCTCGGGCTAGCCGCACTATTCCTCTGGGCCTCAATTTCCCCATCTGTAAGCGGGGGTGATCTGGGCTCCTGGGTCCAGGTCGCAGCCCCCACTCCGGCTAGATTCCCCTCCCCCTCCCGCCCTCGGCGGGCTACTCGCCTGGAATCTCACGGCCATGGTCCACCCCTGGGACTCTCCAGCGCCCCTGCCCTTGGGGGGCCTTGGAAACGGTCACTCGGTGCCCCCCTCGGGGTGAGGAAGGAGGCTGGCGGCAGAGTGGCCGGCCCTCGCCCTCCTCCAGCCCGCTCCGCGCTCCGGCTGCACCTGCCCCTCTTCCTCCTCGTCCCCTACCGGCCCCGCCCCCGCCCCGACACGCCTCCGGGACGCCGCGTGGAGAGGCGCCTTCGCCCCGGATCGCGGGATCCAGGCGCCGGCGGGGGTGGGGGGGGGCGTGCCAGGCCGGGTTTTCCACCCGGCTGGGCCCCGGCCGGCCGTCGGGGCTGGAGACAGCCAGGCAAGGCTGCCGCGAAGACCCGGAAAAAATTCCGCCGCGTTTCCGAACGGAACCTGCGGTTCAACCCGGGCCCCTTCGGGAATCAGCTGGGACCACCGCAACAGGAGCAGGTTCAGGCCGGAGACCTCCAGAACGGAGCGCTAGCCTTTCTCGGGGCGCCCGGTCGCCGGGAGCTTTACCCCCATTACAGAGAGGGGAAACTGAGGCCCGGTGACGTCAGCGGCAGGGACTGACTGACGCACGGAGGGGCCCGGACCCCCAGCCGAGGAGGGCGGGGCTGGTGCGAGGAAATTCTGGGAGCAAAGGTCGGGCTTCCTCCTCAGCTTCGGAAGGTGAGATTTGGGAAGGACAGGGCCGGGGCAGGAAGACCTCCGCTGGGGAAGGTGAGGGAGCGAGGAATCACCTGGATGGGCGGGGCTGACGGTGGCTCCACCCACACCTTCCTTCCGGCTGTATTTTTTTTTTTAAGATTTTATTTATTTATTTGACAGACTGAGATCACTAGGAGGCAGAGAGGCAGGCAGGGGTGGAGGGGGGGAAGCAGGCTCCCCGCTGAGCAGAGAGGCCGACGCGGGGCTCGATCCCAGGACCCTGAGACCATGACCTGAGCCGAAGGCAGAGGCTTTAACCCACGGACCCACCCGGGTGCCCCCGTCCGGCTGTATTTACCTTGACACCCAGCTGTCTGGGTGGCACCTCATGCCAAGGTCGAAAGGGCAAATCAGGGCTTACGCTTCCCAGCCTCATCCAGTCGTGCTGGCAGAGAGGAATCCCACCCACGCTGTGGCGCAGAAAGTAGAGAAGAAACGAGGAAACTGGGGAATCAGGAAATGCTTCCCAGAAGAGGGAGCATTGCAGCTGGGGTTTTGAAGGTTGGGTAAGAGTTTGCCAAGTGAACAGGATGATATAATACAATCTTTGAGCCCCCCCCCCATGACTTCTTACCCCTCCCCGCTTCAGTTCTCCCTAAAACACGAGTCTGGAGAGCTCAGCTCGCCAGCATGGGCCTCCAAGCATCTCCAAAGTTCCCCCAAGACGGTAAGCCTTTGCAGAAACCCATCTGAGGACCGACCCCAAACCTCAGGGCTGGAGGGGAGAGCTCTGCTTTTCCCCAGTATGATCTTTGGCCACCAGCAGGCGGTACACAAAACCATTTTAGGTAGAACAAGGTCAAACTTTTTTTTTTTTTAAATAGCTGTGTATTTGTTTTAATGAGTCATAGGAAAACATAAGTGAGCTCCCCGCTGACACGCGTCCGTGAGTGTTGGTGGCTGTGAGTGCCCGGGAGTGGCCCTCGTGTGGGGAACACCCCGAGCTCCCGCTTCACTACAGACCTCAGCCCCAGTATCTATGGACTAAAGGGGTTGAATGTACGGTAATGAGGCTCCCGGCTCACGTTTATCGAGAGTTTCCTTCGCTGCAATTACACATAATGATGGGCCTTAAGCCCACTATTCCAGCCACCCCCGAGCCGGATCACTTTATCTGCTTTTCTGGGGCGCCTGGGTGGCTCAGTGGGTTAAGCCTCTGCCTTCGGCTCAGGTCATGATCCCAGGGTCCTGGGATCAAGCCCCGCATTGGGTTCTCTGCTCAACGGGGAGCCTGCTTCTCCCCCTCTCTCTCCCTGCCTCTCCGCCTACTTGTGATCTCTGTCTGTCAAATGAGTAAATAAAATCTTTTTTAAAAATCTGCTTTTCCTCAATCTACTTCATTCATGCATTCATTGTTTTTATTCAGTCATTAACACAAGAAAGTGTCTCCTGTTTTGTTTTTTTTTTAATTTTTATTTATTTATTTATTTGACAGAGAGAGATCACAAGTAGCAGAGAGGCAGGCAGAGAGAGAGGGAAGCAGGCTCCCCGCTGAGCAGAGAGCCCGATATGGGACTCGATCCCAGGACCCTGAGATCATGACCCGAGCCGAAGGCAGAGGCTCAACCCACTGAGCCACCCAGGCGCCCCAGTGTCTCCTGTTTTAAGCCAAGTACCTAAGCGGGAACCCAACCCAACGACTTCCCATCTGAAATGTCAGTGCCAAATTCAACCAGGAGGGGGCAGTGCGGGCATGGCGTGAGGGAGTGGGGGGAGGGAGCATGCCCTGGAAGGTGGGGTCCCGGAAGTACCCCTGGGATGACCCTGCTCCGTCTTTCCGAGTGCCTAGGGGGGGAAACTGAGGCCCAGACAGAAAGCTGGGGCTGGAAGGAGGCCCCTGAGAGTGGTGGCCGCAGGAGGGTTGAGAGCCTGGGGATGGGGCCCACGGAGGGGGCTTGGGGCCCTGTGCACACCGAGGACTATGTGACAGACCCAGGAGAGCCAGATGGTATTCGAATCATCATGTAACATAAATAGAAAGTGCTACTGAGACTTCTGAGAGCATCGGGAGGGAGACAGGACAGGGGCTGGGGGCTCAGGGAGGGGTTCCCCAAGGAATGGCACTCAAAATAAGAACCGAGTTTAGGAGGAGTGCCCTGGGTGAGAGGGATCCAAGCAGAGGAACAATTACACCTAAAATAGATGAGGGAGGAGCCATGGAAAGATCTAGGTGTTCCAGGGACGCCTGGGTGGCTCAGTTGGTTAGGCGGCTGCCTTCGGCTCAGGTCATGATCCCAGCGTCCTGGGATCGAGTCCCACATCGGGCTCCTTGCTCTGCAGGGAGCCTGCTTCTCCCTCTGCCTCTGCCTGCCACTCTGCCTGTGCTCTCTCTCTCTCTCTCCCTCTCTCTCTGACAAAAAAAAAAAAAAAAAAAAAAAAAAGATCTAGGTGTTCCAGGCTGAGGATGCAGCCTGTGCAAAGGCCCTGGGGCAGGACCACACCTGGCACGTTGGAGGAACAGCCAAGAGGTACATGGGGCTGGAGCAGAGTGGGTGAGGGGGGAGAGGGAGGAGGGAGGGGCAGGAAGAGGAAGGAGAAAGGTCATGCAGGGGCTTGGGGGCTCAGGGGAGGACTTGGGCTTTTACCCCCAGGGAGGAGGGAGACCTGGAGGGCAGTGGGCACAGTGGGGGGAACCCTGCTTTGGGTGATCGCAGGTGCCCCCTGGTGGTCACTGGGGGAAGACAGGCAGTGGGGGGCTAAGGCAGGGGCTGCATAATAGGGAGGTCAAACCTGGAGGCCCTTGCAAGGTGTGGCTTTAAAACAAACAAACGTTTTATTTTGGAATCATTTAAAATTGACCGAGGTGGGGCGCCTGGGTGGCTCAGTGGTATAAGCCTCTGTCTTCGGCCTGGGTCATGATCTCAAGGTCCCGGGATTGAGACCCACATCAGGCTCTCGGCTTGGTGGGGAGCCTGCTTCCCCCTCTCTCTCCGCCTACCTCTCTGCCTACTTGTGATCTCTCTCTCTCCCTCTCAAATAAATAAATAAAATTGTAAAAAAAAAAAAAAATTGACCGAGGGGCCCCTGGGTGGCTCAGTCAGTTAAGTGTCTGCCTTCAGCTCAGGTCACCATCCCAGGGTCCTGGATCCCAGGCCCCTCCTCAGGCTCCCTGCTCAGCGGGGAGCCTGGTTCTCCCTCTGCTGCTCCCCCTGCTTGTGCTCTCTCTCTCTCCTTCTTTCTCTCTGTCAAATAAGTAAATAAATAAAACCCTTAAAAATAAAATAACATTGACCGAAAAGTTGTAGGTACAACTCAGAAAGTCCCCAGATGACCCTCACCCGGTCTCCTCCGACACTAACATTTTCCCCGACCGCGGTGCACTGTCGGAACTAAGACACCAACATCCTATGTCACCATGAACCCAGCTGCAGACTGTGCTCACGCTTGCCCACGTGTGCTCACACGCGCCACCGCGCACACCCCGAATGCTGACGTGAACTTACAGATGGACAGTAAGCAGGACGATTACCACAGGGCAGTAATCAACAGCCTCCGTTGGACAAAATTCGTTTACATTTCTATGGACCGGCACGGTCTGGCATGCTGCCGCCACTGCGGGTTTCCTCTGACTTACAGGGCGGGGGAACAGTTCCGAGACAGGGAGAAGTGCAGATAGTTTTAGAGGGCACCCAAAGTCTGGCATTGATCGGATGCTCAATCGCTCTACAAATGCTAGGGAGCCATTGAAAGTTCTTGAGCTAAGGTCGCAGCTTATTAACTGCACATTTATTTATGGGTCGATTTTTGGAAGATCTCTTCTTCCCGCTGGCCTGCGAGCTCTACCCTCAGAGTGTCCCAGGCACCTAGAACAGCGCCTGGTATGCAGGAAGTGCTTAATGAATGAGTAAATAGCTCCCAGGGAGCCACCTAAGGTTCTGAACAGAGGAGAAAGGCCAGTGCTGTGTGCCCCCAAGAGGACACATTCGGGGTGGGGGGTGTGGCGGGCCCAGCCACAGAGCACACAAGGACTGGCAACATGGGGGTCACGGGAGAGGCTGTGCCCCTCCCCAGCAGCAGAACTCCCTCCCAGAGCTCTGGCTTCCTCCCGTGTTGGGGGGGCGGTGGAGGGTAGGGGTACATTCCGTGAGTCCCCCTCCAGCCACAGCCCACATTGCAATCTTCTAGAAGAGTCTACATGCCCCTCCTTACCTTCATTCCCCTCTATGCCACAGTGGTCTCCTTAAGGTGCCTCGGCAACCCCATGTTGCCAAGCCCTGGAATATCCCTCCACCCTCCTGTACATGCTGGCCCCCCCCCCCCGCCGATTCTGCCCCTCTTCCCCTCCCCCCTGCCACCCGGGCATGAGGAATGCACCCGACAAGCCCCAAATGGGGCGCTTTCTGCAAAAGCCCTGATCATCCCCTCCAGGTAGCGAAGGTCAAGGGACAAGGTCACAGCCCGGAGGAAGCAGAGGAATCCTGACATCTGAATGGGCTCTTCGGTCCTAGATGGGGCCTCGAGGCTGAGAAGGAAATCCCTGGGCTCAGCTCCCGATGAGGCAGGGTATTGCTGTCAATCCTGGCAGCCCCCCACGGTCGGGGCGTGTTCATGTTGGAGACCAGGTGAGGATCATATGGGGACTCTCTGAATTGTATCTACAGCTTTTCTGTCAATTTTAGATAATTCAAAATAACATGTTTGCTCTAAAACCACACTTCGCAGGGCCTCCCTGGTCCTCCTGCTCCTGCCCTCACCCCCATAGTCTGTCGTCCCCACAATGGCCACCAGAGGGTACCCGGGAGCTCACAAGTCAAGTTCCACCCTCCTCTGCCCACAGTCCTCCAGGGCTCCCACCTCCCTGGGTCAAAGCCAATCCTCTGTTTGGCACCCAAGGCACTGCAGGTCCTGCCCGGTCTCCTCCCTGTCCTCTCCTCCCTCTCTTCTCGTCTCCCATTCTGCTGCAGCCACACAGGTCTCCTGGCTGTTCCTCCAACATGCCTGGCCCGGTTCAGCCCCAGGACCTTTGCATGGGCTGTGCCATCTGCCTGGAATGCTCATTCCCCAAAGAGTCACTTCCTTCATGTGTCCTCAAACGTCACCTTCACAGCAAGTCTACCCTGATCTTTCTATTGAAGGTTGTAAAATACCTCTTTGACTGTTTCACTCCTGTCCCTGCTGCTTTTCCACATTTCCCTCCCTGTGACACTGACCAGTCTTTAACCCCGGATATAATTTCCTTCCTTATTATATCTCCTGTTTCTTGACTGTCTTCCTCTTCCAAAACACAAGCCCACAAGAGCAGGGATCTTCATTGGTCTGGTTCCCTGCTGAATCGCCAAGTCCCAAAAGGGCACCCGGCACACAGTAGGTGCTCATTAAAGCAAGTTCGCTCCCTGGGCAGCCCCTCCTCCCGGCGGTGTCTCCCACTAACCTCAGCCCATTCCAAAGGGTGTCAGGCTCCTCCCTGAGCAAACACTGCTCGTCTGGCACAAGGCCAGGCTGAGGAGGAAGAACAGGAACCCATCAGCGGACTTTTGCCAGAACTCGGGGCCATGCGGAAGCCCTGTGCCATGGAGGAAGGAATTTTATAAGATGCTGAGCCTGGAGTGTTGGTTGTTGGTGGGGGGGTGGTCAGGGGCAACCTCCAGACCTCCTACTCTCCTATTTGCCTGAAATCCTGACTTTGCTGTGCAGCTGCAGGCAAATAGCTGTCCCTCTCTGAGCCTGAGTTCAACTTCTGTCTATTAGGAAGGAAGATGGGACATGGCAACTAGCTTGGCATTCTGAGTTCTGGTTTGGGGTGGGACCATTTACCCCAACCCGCTGTGACCGAGAATCGAATACCTACACCCTCCTTTGCTGTTCTCAGCAGCCCTGGGTCAGGCTGACTAGAACTGTACCCATTTTACAGAGTGGAAAATTGAGGTTTTGATAGGCAAAGTGCCTGGCAGCCGGATCTATCTGACTCTGTGAGTTTTCTCTCCAAATCCCAGGCAGGTGGGATTCTGACAGTCAAACTATATCCCCTTCCAATGCCACAGACTCCAGATCTGAAGTCTCTCCACTCCCTGGGAATGACCCCCAATTCCAGACCAGGTGTGTACCCCGAGACTCATATGCCTGTGCCTCCCTGGCCCCAGAGGGCCCTCTCTGTCCCAGACAAAGAGACTTGAAGTGCAATCAGACACCCGACTGGCCAGGAAGCTTTGTCTTGCGCTTTGGGGAGAAAACGACCCAGAAAAAACCTCTTTCCTCTCCACCCTGTCCCCTTGGGGTTCTGGGCTTCCTTTGCCCTGGGGACCACCCAGCACCTTGCCCACAGGAGGCTCTGCCCATGCCCGGCCCCCCGTCTTGCTTTTCTCCATTGGCATGTTTTGCCCAGAGAAGGAATCAAGACAAGCGAGATAAGCCCGCCTTGGGACCCCTGCAGGTCCCAGCAGTGGGGGAGGCACATGCCACAGCCTGGAAACTTGGGAGTCTCTTCGGGAGTCCAGGAAGAACTGCCTCACCTGCTGCCTCCCTACCGAGGCCTCCCCTTTTCAGTTTTAGGGGCTCAGAGGCCAGTCTGTGCCTCTTCTTCCTCCCTGGCACCACCTGGCGCAACAATGACCCTTTTAAGTCTCTGGCTCCGGTGTCCAGGGCAGGTTGCCAGGGGCCGTAACTGCCAGCCAGATAATCCCTTAGAAACTATGTCAAATGCCCAAGCAGGAGTGTCCGTCTCCTGCTTTCCGGGCAGTCGAGGGGAGGTGATTGGGGTCCCAGGCCCCGTGGTCAGGGAGCTGGTGCTGCTCTGTGCAGAGCAGGATGGGGAGGGGGGGACTTACCTGTCTAGGAGGCAGGATGGCCTCTGGGCAGGCGGCGGCAGCCAGGGCTCGAGTCCCTGCCTGGCATGGGGGTGGGAACGGGCCCTGAGGTTTGAGCTCTGTCCTCCCCACTTGGTTCCCCAACTTTTCCTCCCTTGTGGAGGCAGCGTTCTGTCCCGTGGCAGGTGGAACCAGCAGGACAAGGTGCACAACGCCAGAGAGAGACCAGCCGCTGGTTGGGTGTGTGGCTTTGTTGCAAGGTGCTCTCACGTGGGAGCAGCTGGCCTTAACCCCTGCTTGCCCAGAGGCCAGGGACGCTGAGGGACTGACTGCCCTGTTCGTGCCACTGAGCGCCAGGCCCTGGCATCAGCACAGGGACTGGAACATACAGGCGGGTCCTCGGGAAAACAAACACCTCTCGGCTCCCCTTCTCACGGCCCTCCTGGAACCTGGGGCTGACAAGCCCTTCCAGCAGGCATGCCATCTCACAGATTACTACAGATTACTGGCTCCTTCCCACTGGACGGATCTGAGCGCAAATTCTGCCCCTGCTTGGGTTCCCGGATTCCTACCCTAGGAGTCTTCAACTGTTACCTT
>PISX010023542.1:0-29728 GCA_004024625.1 Mellivora capensis
CCCCCCCCCCCCCCCCCCCCCCCCCCCCCCCCCCCCCCCCCCCCCCCCCCCCCCCCCCCCCCCCCCCCCCCCCCCCCCCGCCAGGTCTGTGGCTCTTCACTCTTCTGAGGGCTGGGGCAGAGTGAGGAGCTGACTGCCCCACCGGCCCTGTGCCTGAGCGGCCTTGCGCAGATAAGCCAGACCCGGCCCCTCCGGTTGCCTCCATGCACCTCGTCAAGGCTGCCAGAGACGGGAGGCAAGGTCCTTCCCGCCCATCCGGAGGTCTCTGTCTTCCCACCCGTGTAATGGGCTATACATCACAGCACCCACAGCACCGCCTCCCCTGCGCGGGGGAGGGGAGTGGGGAGGACGACACTCTGAGAAGAGGCAGGCCGAACCCAGAGGTCCCAGAGCGGGCTGGACCTGACACGGTTTCCCACCCTTACCCCTGCGGTGGGCGCCGGATGCAGACCAGGCTAGCCTAGACTGCCCCCTTCCTTAAAGGGCCAGGCGCCTCCTCAGCCCCGGCCCCGCGACCGGTGGCTCGCCCCTCCTCTCCAGCTCAGGGAATAGTTAACTTTCCAGACCTGGGTGTGTTGGGGGAAGGAATCAGTCCCGGATCCCTGCCGGGGATCTCGCACCCCAGACACCCGGACCCGGGCGGGGCTGGTGACGCCCCCGACTCGGAGGTGCCGGGCCCGCCCTCCCCTTCCGTCCCCGGCCCCCACCAGGCTCCGCCCCTCTCCGTCGTCACCGAGGCCCGCGCGTATTGGCCGACTGCGCCATCGCTCCGGACACTTCCTCCTGGGCCGCAGCCGCAGAGTTAAACTTTGCAGGGGGGAAAAAGAGCCACCGGCGCCCAGCGCCGGGCGACCCTCCCTCTTGCCCCCACCGCCGCCGGTAACGCCCCCTTCTCCGCGGCCCCCGACCGAACTTTTCTCCAACTTCTGAGACCCGTGAGATTCCCTCCTTAGCACCCTGGCCCTCGGGATCTCTGCCCATCCCCGGGCCCGTCGGATCCTTGGGATCTACTCGATCCCCGACTCAGAGACTCCTGTCCTCCACCCCCAAGGTCTGATGAATCCCTCGGGTCCCCTTCTTAATTGGATCCTCGTCTTAGAGCCACTGGATTCTGGGATTCCCCCTGCTGCCTTTCTCTCCCCAAGGGGCTTTTGGATCCTGGGCTCTCCTGATCCCTGAGATCCCGACCTACTAGGTTTTCTTGATTTCTTGGAATCTCTCAAGCGCTGGGTCCCTCAAACCATTAGGTTTCTTCTCCTTTATGATTCCCGGGCGTTTGACCCACTAGATTGCCTTTCTTTAATTTCCCAGGGTCTCACCATCCTCGAGTGCCCTCAACCTCCTAGGTTTCTTTTCTCGTATCCCCGGAATCCCCGCGCTCGCACCACCAGTTTACGGGCTCCCTCGGATCCAGTGACCCGGCTTCCCCGGGCTCCCTCAGCCGCATCCCGGGTGGGCGCCGGGAGGCCGGTCCCGGGACCTCCCCCCGACCCACCCATGGCCGCCTCCCCCTCCCATCTCGCCGGGCTCCCAGGCTCTCCCGGGCCGGGGTCTCCTCCGCCCCCCGGCGGCTTGGAGTTGCAGTCGCCGCCACCGCAGCTGGCCCAGGTCCCAGCTCCGAGCTCCGGGGTCTCCTTCCACATCCAGATCGGCCTGACCCGCGAGTTTGTGCTGCTCCCCACCGCCTCTGAGCTGGCCCATGTGAAGCAGCTGGCTTGCTCCATCGTGGACCAGAAGGTGAGGGCGCAGGGTTCCTCCCAACTAGCTTGGGGAGAGGTCCGGAGGGGGTGGGGATGCCGGCAGAGGTGGCCAGGAGGTTGGCACAGAGGAAGGGGGGAAAAGGAGGATTAAGCCTTGGGCGACTGGGGGGATGGGGATGGGGCATTTAGCCTCCAGTTGGCTCCTCACCCCACTACCCGTTGGAGGGAGGCCTGGGCAGGGGCGGGGTGCTCCAAAGGCCTCCCCAAATTGCGTGTCCCTGCGTGTTATTGTTTTCTGCAGCCAGCAGGGAGGAAGGGAGGGGCCACCTAGGTGTGGAAGTGAGCAGGAAGGGGCAGGTGGGGGGGCAGATGGGGGACCTCTCCATTCAAGCCCACCCCACCTCCCATTTGGTGGAAACAGTAGAAATTGAAGCTGCCCTGGCCATGGCTATTGGGTGACATGTGTGGGTGTGGGTGCCTGCCAGAGCTGCCACGGGCAAGTGAGGTCTCCAAGTCCAATCTCTACCCTCCCCCAGGCCAGAGATGTGTGTTGAGAGGTAGGCACCTCTTTGGAACCCCCAGAGGCTCTGGGGACTCTGTACCCTCTCCTAATCACAGTGTCCCCACCCCTCAGGTCTGATGCTGGCCTATTAAAACCGGCCTTCCCCAACCCCACCCTACTTTTAGTTTTTGATACCAGATTGGGAAGCCGGGGGTCATGGCAAGGAGGAACCAGGTGGAACTCAGTGCCTGCATTCTAGAATGTTAAAAGTTAGGAGAGTGGGCTTCCCTGTTGTTGGAATTCTACACTTTAAAAATGTTAGAATATTAGAATTCTAGATTATTCGAATATGCCACTGCTAGGTAATTGAAGTCCTCTGATGTCAAAGTGTCCAGGGGCACCTGGCTGCCTCAGTCAGTGGAACATGGGACTCTTGATCTCAGGGTCATGAATTCCACCCCCACGTTAGGCATAAAGCTTGCTCAAAAAAAACAAAGACAAACAAATTGTCCAAACATTAGGATCCTAGGTTCTTGGAATACTAAAACAATCAAATGTTAGACTATTAGAATTCTAGATTGTTCGGATATGCCACTGCTAGGTAATCGAACTCCTCTGAGTATTCCAACATTAGATTCTAGGTTGTTGGAATCCTAAAACATTAAAGTAGTAGAATATTAGATTCCTGGGTTGTTGGAATCCTAGAATATTAAAGTGTTAGAATTTTGGAATGGTGGGTTGTTGAAATCCTTTAATAGTAAGACATTCAAATGAACCCCAGTTTATTAGATTCCTAGGACATGAAAATACCAGATTGCTCCTGATCTAGGTTGTTGAAATCCTAAAACAAGTCATGATAATACGCTGGAACCTGAGATATATGTATCATATAGCATGTGAGCATGTTGGAATCCCAAAATGTCCAAATTCCAGAATCTTCTCAGACCCCCAGAAATGAATTCTTTGGGCTTCAGAGAAACATGGGGGAACTGTGCCAACTCCCCCATTTTACAGACAGGGAAACTGAAGCTTAGAGACAGACCCGACCCCCCCCCTCGCCACCAAGGCAGTCAAGGTCCTGGCAGTCCCTGTGAGCTGTGGACCCTCTCCTGGCAGACAAGAACAATATGGGGCTTCCTTGGTCCTCCACCAAACCCCCAAGCCCACAGTTCCAGTTGTCACACCCAGCTCAGCCTGCTCTTTGGGAAGACAGATGGGGGTGGGGTAGAGGGCTGACTGCCCCCTGGGTATAATTTGTCCAGTGCCCAAACTTGGGCCTCCTTCCTCAGGCCTCACCCCAGTTTTGTTTTCTGTCTTCTGTCCAGGTGTGGCGGGGCCCCTTTCCGTCCTTCCCTCGGCTCCACCTGGGCAGTTTCACTTTCTGTTCTACTGGGTTTCACTTCCCGCCCCCCCCCCCGCCCCAACTAGGGACACCTGGGTCCTTTGGACATTGGGTGGGGGGCACCCTCCCTACCTCCATCTCCCTTCCTGCCTCCGCAACCCCCCCCCCCCAGGAGTCCTAAGTCCCCTTCTTCCAGCTGGCCCCACCCCAGTGCTGGGCCTGGAACCAGGTAACAGGGACAATAGATCCAGGAAGGAAGCTGGGGTGGGGGCTTAAAAGAGGGGGTGTTCACTTAACCCCTCCACCCCCACAGAAAATTCTAGGTGCTCATGCTCCCAGAGCCGCTCTCCCTGCCACTCCAGTTTCCGGGTCCAGCCACCAAACTCCATGGGCGCTCTCTCCCAGCACACCTGGGGCCCTGGCACAGTGCCCACCCGCTCACTCACTCGCTCGCTCGAGCTGCCCTTGGGAGGGAGCAGGCAGGAAACGCTGGGCTGCGGGGTCTCTGTTTCCGGGGGAAACTGTGGGCCCTGCCCTGGGAGTGTTCCAGACCGCTGCCGCTGAGCGGCTCTGAGCCTTCCCGTCACCACCTCTCTCTCCCGCCCCTCAGTTCCCCGAGTGTGGCTTCTATGGCCTTTACGACAAGATCCTTCTCTTCAAACATGACCCCACGTCGGCCAACCTCTTGCAGCTGGTGCGCTCGGTTGGAGACATCCAGGAGGGCGACCTGGTGGAGGTGGTGCTGTCGGGTGAGCCAGGGGCCCGCCTGGGGGCGCCGCCTCTAGCGGGGGCGGGACTAATGGTGCGGGGAGAGGAGAGGTGGGCCCAGAAACATGCTTCTTAAAGTCAGGGCTAGTGGGTTCCAAGCCCTGTTCGCAAATTAGAATCACGCGTGGAGCTTTGACAAGCTACCGCCCCGGAATGGGTAAATATGTTGCGTGTGCGCACCGTGAATGTGGCGTGTGCGCACCATGAAATTCGCACAGCACCGAACGAAGGCGATGTCCAGCCATATGGGTGAATCTCCCAAAACCTAACGCCGAAAGGCATTTGCTACACATCAGACTACATATTGTTTGATTCCTTTCATGAAGCACAGAGACGGATACAGTTAGGAGTGAGGAAGGGGGAGCTTTCGCAGCAGGTGCCGTGTTCTCCGAGTTGGGAAGGGCACCACCGTCACCTGGGGGGCGGAAGGGAGATTGCTGGGGACTGATTTAAACTGCCGCTTTACTTATCAGGGTGTTGGTGACACCGTGTGTACAGTGTGACAGTTCCCTGAGTCCGGCACTGGGGATACGTCTTTTTCTAGATGTATGTTGCACTTTGATACAGAGTTTGAAATGTTCTGATGCCCATGGTCCTTCCTGCTGAAATGCTAAAGGAAATGAGACTCTGCAAGGTCAGAGAAAGCCCAGGATTGTGTGTTTTCAGCCAGCATCTAGTCACCCATCAGCTAGTCGCATTTTAGGGATGAGAAGCTCCGGGCACTGCAGAGGAGTAGAGAGCCCAGGGTGCTTCTAGAAGGGCGAGGGGCGGAAATTACCTGCCTTATTCTTGGCTGTGTCTCCTCCCCCAGTCCTTGCATAGCGCAATGCTCAGTAAAAGGGGTTGAATGGACAGATGCCAATTAGAAGTTTGCGTTTATAGCCCTGGTGACCTTAACTTAGGTTTTTTTTTTTAAAATTAATTTATTTAATATTTTATTTATTTGACAGAGAGAAATCACAACTAGGCAGAGAGGCAGGCAGAGAGAGAGGAGGAAGCAGGCTCCCCACGGAGCAGAGAGCCCGATACGGGGCTCGATCCCAGGACCCTGAGATCATGACCCGAGCCGAAGGCAGAGACTTTAACCCACTGAGCCACCCAGGCGCCCCTTAACTTAGGTTTTAAATCCTCTCCCGTAGGCTGGCTACTACTCTTGGATTTTCATTCATCCTGGTCTCCCTCTGCTACATCCAAATCTCCGTCATGTAGCTTGTCTCCCTGACACTTTGACTTGGCAACTCTAGGCAGCTCAGAGATGGCCTGTCCAAGGCAGAAATCTTGATTTTGTTCTCCTTTCTCCCAGCAGTGTTCCCACCTCGGTGTAGGGCATCACCATTCACTCAGGTGCTCTTGCCCCACGTCCTGGGGGCATTGTGGTGACTCCTTCTTTTCTCTCACCCTTTCCCTTGATCTGCATCAAACCAATTACTCTCACCTTTAACATACATCCTGAATCTGTTTCTTACTGCCTCCTCTGGTCCAGGCAGTGGTCACCCCCTGCCTACACTGTTACCTGTTACCGTAGCTCACGAGTCAGATCACGACACTTCACTGCTCAGAATCCTCCCATGGCTTCCCCATTACCCTGGGGATAAAATGCAAACTCCTCAATATGGCCTTCATTGGCTGCCCATGATCTGGCCCCTGCCAGTTCCCTGAATTCACCTGTTACACTGTCCCCCTAACCTTCTCTGTTCCTGCCATGATTGTCTGTTCTCTGTCCCTTGAACAAACTGAGCTGCCTCCCATCTCCACGTGTGTGTACTCGTTCTCAGTGCCTCCCTCCCCGCCACATCTTCTCGTAGCTAGTTCCTTCTTGCTAGTTGGATCTGAGCTTCAATGCCATTTCCTCCAGTGTCTGAAATTTCCTTGTGTGTGTGTGTTTCCTCTCTGCCTCCCCAAAAGAATGTCAGCCCACTGAGAGCAGAGTGTTCATAGCTTTACCCTGTGTAAGCAGTGCTTGGCACATGGAAGAGAGTCCCCTTTTTTTTTGCACGATAACAAGGACAATAGCTCAATATTAGACTGAAATTTGGGGGTGGGGTGGGGAGGATAGGAAAGAGGATGAGGCTTAGTGCAAAAATGAAACTTTAAAAATAAAAGCCAATATTTATTGAGGACTTTCTATGTGCTTGCTCTGTTTATTTATTTATTTAAAAATTTGTTTAAAAGATTTTATTTATTTATTTGACAGACAGAGATCACAAGCAGACAGAGAGGCAGGCAGGTGGGGGGGGAAGCAGGCTCCCCGCCGAGGAGAGAGCCTGATGGGGGCTCGATCCCAGGACTCTGGGATCATGACGTGAGCTGAAGGCAGAAGCTTTAACCCACTGAGCCACCCAGGCACCCTATGTGCTCTGTTTAAAGAGCACTATTTAAAATTTATTTATTTATTTTTTAAACAGGAAATTTTTTTTTTTAAAGATTTTATTTATTTATTTGAGAGAGAGGCAGTGAGAGAGCATGAGTGAGGAGAAGGTCAGAGGGAGAAGCAGACTCCCCGTGGAGCTGGGAGCCTGATGCGGGACTCGATCCCGGGTCTCCGGGATCATGACCTGAGCCAAAGGCAGTCGTCCAACCAACTGAGCCACCCAGGCGTCCCAAGAGCACTATTTAAAATTTAAAAAAAAAAAAAAAAAAAAAGAATTATGGAGTCCTGGGTGGCTCATTTGGTTACGTATCTGCCTTTGGCTGGGGTCATGATCCCAGGGTTCTGGGATTGAGTCCCACATCGACTTCCTGCTCAGCGGGGAGCCAGCTTCTCCCTCTGCCTCTGCGTGCCACTCCCCCTGCTTGTGCTCTCTCTCTCTCTCTGACAAATAAATAGATAAAACCATTACAAAATAAAATAAAAAAAAATACATTTTAAAAACTTAAAAAAAAAATATGGGGCACCTCACTGGCTCAGTCAGTAGAGCGTGGAACTGTGGATCTCAGGCTTGTGGGTTCCGGCCCCACACTGGGTGTAGAGATGACTTAAAAATAATATCTTAAAAAAATAATAAGATAAGAAATAAAGAGCACTGTCTTCTTTTTTTTTTTTTTTTAAAGATTTTATTTATTTGTCAGAGAGAAAGATCACAAGCAGGCAGAGAGGTAGGCAGAGAGAGAGAATGGGGGAAGCAGGCTCCCCGCTGAGCAGGGAGTCCGATGTGGGACTCGATCCCAGGACCCTGAGACCATGACCTGAGCCGAAGACAGATGCTTAACCCACTGAGCCACCCAGGCGCCCCAAGAACACTGTCTTAAAAGCTTTCCATATATTGATTCATTTAGCCCTGAAGAAAGAATCTGTAGAGACTACTATTATGATACTGGGCATGTTCTTTCCTAGAAACCTGCATGGCTCATACCCTCGCCTCCTTCAGACTTTTGCCCTAACAACAACTGAAGGGGGCCTTCCTCAACCACCTTCTAAAATTGTACATCTTGTACCTTCCCACTCTCCCTTCTCTGCTTAATTTTTCTCCTAAGCACTTATTGACTTCTAGCCTGCTGTATGTATGTTTTTTTGGAGTTGTACTTTATTTCTGAAATATATATATATATATATATATATTGCA
This sequence comes from Mellivora capensis, assembly GCA_004024625.1. Lineage (NCBI taxonomy): Eukaryota > Metazoa > Chordata > Mammalia > Carnivora > Mustelidae > Mellivora > Mellivora capensis. Next base: position 7,876 of record PISX010023542.1, read on the forward strand.
TATACTTATATATAATGGGCAAATATTTATATCATTTACATCATATGTTTTTATATTATATATTTATATAATGTAAATTATATAATTATAGAACATATAATAATATATAAATAAATAATACAATTATATATATTTACATTATATAAACATATAACACATATATACTGTATAATATAATGACATGTAATATATAGTATGATATATAATGACACATATATTACATAATATATAAAAACATGTTATATAATATATATTATAGTATATTATTAATATATAATAGATAATATAGTATATAATATATAATTTACATTAATACAAATATACACAATGTACAAATATATACACTTATATACATAGTATATGCTTAATATGCAAATATATATAAATATATAATTTTACCCTAGGGAATCGTGTAAAATGACACGGATAGAAACTAAGAACATCAGATGAGACCATGCAAGTGTTTCAGCCGGGCTTTGTCTTCCAGAGTACCCAGTTTATGTTGGTTCTCAGTAAATATTCGTCCCGTTATTGAGAAAAGAAACAGCTGCTTGACAGTTGTTTTTTTTAATTATTTGGAGGCAGTACTGAAAGCATAAACTTTGGAACCACACTGGCTGGGATTCAATTTCAAGTTCTACAGCTTGCTAGCTGTGTGACCTTGGGCAAGTTGCTTCATCTTTCTGTGCTACAATCTTCTCATCTGGAAAATGGGGGTAATAACAATGTACCTCCAGGGCTCTTGAGAGAACTGAATTCACTAGTATTTTAAAGTACTTGGAGCAGTGCCTGGCACTAGGTAACTGCTAGGTTGGGTGATTTTTTTTTTAAGATATATATGTATATATGTATGTATAAAAATATATATACATATATATAAATATATATATTTATATGTATATATATGTGTGTATATATATATATATATATATTTAAAGATTTATTTATTTATTTGAGAGAGAGATGGAAAGAGCAAGCAAGAGAGCACAGCAGGGGGAGGGGACAAAAGCAGACTCCCTGCCCAGCAGGGAACCCAGTGTGGAGTTAGATCCCAGGCCCCAGGGATCATGACCTGAGCCAAAACCAGACTAACCAACTAAGCCACCCAGGCACCCCTGGGTGATTGTTAAATAAGAATATTTATTTTCTTTTTTTTGGCCGGCTGCCTCCCTTACTAGAGGCCAGGCAGAGGATTTGTCTGTTCTGTGAGGTGTCCCTGACACCTAGGACAATGCTTTGTGTTTGTTGGATTTCCATTTTAAAGATGAGAAAACTGAGATACATAGGGATTTGTTTTTTTTCTCTTGACGCTCAAGCTCCATCCTAGAACAAGCAGATCAGCAGCTGTGAGGGTGGGACCCAGGCATCTGTATTTTCAATTTTTATTTTAAAATGTTTAATTGTGAAATGTACATAACATAAAGTGTACCATCTTAACCATTTTTAAGTCTCCTGTTCAGTAGTGTTAATTACCTTCACGTTGTCCTGCAACAGTCTCCACGAATGTTTTCATCTTGCGTAACTGAAACTCTGTACCCACTAAACAACTGCCCAGTCGCAGGCATAGGTGTCTTGCCCAGTGGTGACACTGGGATTTGAACCCGGGTAGAGTGTAGTACGCGCGTAAATGAAGGCAGGTCAGATCAAACCTTCCGGCGGGGAGGGCTGTGAGCAACCCAGGAACAGCCCTCGCCGCTCCGGCTCAACCATCCGCCCCTCCCTGCTGCCTGCAGCTTCGGCCACCTTCGAGGACTTCCAGATCCGCCCGCACGCTCTCACGGTGCACTCCTACCGAGCGCCGGCCTTCTGCGATCACTGCGGGGAGATGCTCTTCGGTCTAGTGCGCCAAGGCCTCAAGTGTGCTGGTGAGGGGAGAGGGGCTGGAGGCCGGGCGGGCGGGGGGGCGGGGAGGAGGGTGCGGAAAGTGTGTGTCAGGAGAATGGGGCGGGGTGGAGCTCAGGGATGGGGGCAAGGCTCGGAGGGAGACGTAAGGGCCCAGAGGCACCGCCTTGGGGAGGAGTTGGGGGCGGGGACTGAGTGATGGATGGGGACTGGGCGGGGCTCAGCTCCAGAGGTGGAGCCTGATGCGGAGCTCCGAGGGAGGGGTAAGGGGGCGGAGAGGTAGGGGGGCAGAGAGCTTGGGGGAGGAGAAGGGGAATCACCAGAGAAACAGCCAGTAGGAGGTAAATATTAAGGGATATTTGGAAGGAACTCGCTTACAGGATTGTGGGGGCTGGCCCAGCAACTCTGAAATCCATAGGGCAGCACGTCAGGAAGGGCAGGCTGGACTCCCAGGAAGAATTTCTTCATCTGGGAAATCTCAGCTCTGCTTTTTAACCTTTCAATTGATTGAAACGGGGCCCACCCGTATTAACTAGAATGCTCTCCCTCACTTCAGGTCATCTGATTGTGCACTTGAATCACAGGTACAAAATACCTTCACTACAACCCCTACATTATTAGCCTCTGAATTACTGGGGTTGACGCAGAAAGCTGACCAGCGGAGTCCCCTCCTTACTGACTGGGCCCTCAGTGTGCCAGGACCTGCCATAACAAAATACTGCAGGCTGAGTGGTTTAAACAACACATACTTAGAACTCACGGTTCCAGAGCCTGGGAAGTTTAAGATCATGCCTCAGACAGGGCATGGTTTCCTGGTTAGAACCCTCTTTCTGGCTTGCACACAGCTGCCATCTTGCTGTGTCGCTCCCGTGGTGTGAGGAGAGACAACAGTTTCTCAAGTGTCTCCCTTTTATAAAAACCCTGGTCACGTTGGATCAGCGCCCCACCTTTATGGCCTCATTTAACCTTAATTACCTCCTTAAAGTCTAATACGGTCACATTGGGGATTAGGGCGTCAACATATGAATTTGGGGGATGGACACATGTTCAGTCTACAATAAGCACCCGTATGCATGTCCTTCGATCATATTAAAAAATAAAGGAACACACCAATGTATCTCAAGGTGAAGCCCAAGGGTCAGGTTCTGCAGGTCCATTCTTCCCAGATGAAGACCATCCATTCTGCGAAGACCACACCTCCATCAGAAGCATATTCTCGAATGTTCCACCATCCAAGGATCTCCAGCTTCGCGGCAATGGTGCTCATACGGACCCTGTGTTCCAGAAGACCTGCAGCATTGACCAGGATTGTTATTATGCAGCCCTAAAGAGACCTTTGGCATTTAAGGGCTCGAGGGATGATAGTCTCGTCAGGCCTGTGGAAACCGATTCAGCAAGTTCAAGGCTGTTATCAATACCGCCATCGTGGGCAAACCACATCCAACTCTTGATGTCTTGGCATTTGTAACCTTCATCCTGACGCAGTCCTGGTGTCATAAAAGGGAAGGTGGTTTTTTTTGTTTGTTTTTTGAGAGAGAGAATGCATGCACGTGCACAAGCAGGGGGAGGGGGGAGAAGCTGAGGGAGAGGGGGAGAGAGAATCTTAAGCAGGCTCCTTGCTGAGCATGGAGCCTCACTTGGGGCTCGATCTCATGACCCTGAGATGATGACCCGAGCTGAAACCGAGAGCCAGACACTCAACCGACAGAGCCACCCAGGAGCCCCTGGCATTGTCGATTCTAACGGGCACCCTTAGCACGGATTTCACTGGCTCAGCAACACATGATGGTCCTCGTTCATGTGGTTCCAAAGGAGTCCCAAGTGACTTTTTTTTTTTTTAATTTTATTTATTTGAGAGAGAGAGAGGATGAGAGGGGGGAGGGTCAGAGGGAGAAACAGACTCCCTGCTGAGCAGGGAGCCTGATATGGGACTCGATTCCGGGATTCCAGGATCATGACCTGAGCTGAAGACAGTTGCCCAACCCACTGAGCCACCCATGCGCCCCCAAATGACTGTTCTTAATGCCTTCTTAACACCTTCTGATGGGAGTTTGACTCTGCCTTGATACTCAGAGAGTCACGGATGAGATTTTGAAGTCCCGTGAAGCACATGAGGGAGCAAAGGCCAGTGCTGGGAAGTGTTTCCTGTTCGCAAAGGCCGTGGGCCATCCCGAAGCTCTTCTCATACCACCACCTTTGGGAAAGCCTATATGACAGCCAGGCTGCCAGAAGACAGGCTCCATGAGGCAGTCCCAAAGAAGCTTCCAAAGACTGGAGGAACATTCTTCACTCCAGAACAGGGAGCCTTCCTGGAATCATTTGGAATCTGGAGATGTATGAGAGCAAGGGTTCAAGAAACCTGCCAGGAAAACAACAAGCTAAGCCTGATTCTTTCTTGGAAGAGGATTTTGGATTTTTTTTTTTAAATGATAAATTAAGGAAGAAATGACAATAGAGTCATATTTCCATCTGATTCGGTAGAATTGTCCCGAGTACAACTGAAAACAGGCTAACCCTCTGCCCGGGAGATGATGCCTGTTCACTCTTTTCCTTCGATGTCCTGTAATTTTTTTTTTAAATTTTTATTTTTATAATGTCCTGTAACTTAAATACCAATACAGTGCTCTGCTCGGCAGCACATGTACTGAAATGGGGCCAATACAGAGAATAATAGTATGGCCCCTGGGCACGGATAACACATGTATTCGTAAAGCGTTCTATATTAAAAAAAAAAAAAAGTGTTATGTCAGGTGATGGGAGATAGAAGGAAGAAAGCACAAATAGTCGGTGGACGCACATATAAGGAAGAACTAGTCATTGCCAAGTACGCTCCTCCTTTGTGCAGCTGGTCCCGCGGTTGTGGCCTTCTGCCACTACCCCGCAATCCACATTCCCAGGGACTTCAGCAAGGGCCTCACCTGCTCATGGTTCTTTGCCTGGGGAACTGGCCCAGAACCTTCTAGGCCGGTAGCGGTTCAACCCGATTTGGGTTTTTGTAGTTTTTCGTTGGCTTTAGTTGCACTCGCAGGGGGCTCTCCTGAGACGGCTGCTGTATTCCTAATCTACAGAAAGGGAAGAGGGGGCGGGGCGGAGTTTTAGAGCCCAGGACTGGTGCAAGGGTGTCTCTGATCTTCTGGCGCCCCCCGCAGGCTGCGGACTGAACTACCACAAGCGCTGTGCCTTCAGCATCCCTAACAACTGCAGTGGCGCCCGCAAGAGGCGTCTGTCGTCCACGTCTCTGGCCAGTGGCCATTCTGTGCGCCTCAGCACCTCCGAGTCCCTGCCCTGCATGGCTGATGAGCTGGTGAGGGGCTGGGAAGCGGGCGGGCTAGTGGCGGGGGAGGGGGTGAGGGGGCATAAGACAGGGCCCCGGCATGGGGCTGCGCACTAATGTGTCCCCTCCATTCCTGCTGACCATAGAGCCGCAGTACCACCGAGCTCCTGCCTCGCCGCCCCCCATCCTCCTCCTCCTCCTCTTCTGCCTCCTCCTACACGGGCCGCCCCATCGAGCTGGACAAGATGCTGCTCTCCAAGGTGAAGGTCCCGCACACGTTCCTCATCCACAGCTACACGCGGCCCACCGTCTGCCAGGCTTGCAAGAAACTCCTCAAGGGTCTCTTTCGCCAGGGCCTGCAGTGCAAAGGTCAGCGGGGCCCCCCTAGGGGAGAAGGATGGGGTCAAAAGGCCTGGACAGACACATACTCACTCAGCGACCTGGGGCCTCTCTCACCTGGGCTTGTGGCAGGAACTAAAACTCCCAGTACTCTGGGACACCTGGCTGGCTCAGTCGGTGGGGCCTGAGACTCTTGATCTTGGGTTTGTTATTTCGAGCCCCATGTTGGGTATGGAGAGGACTTAAAAATAAAATTAAAAAAAAAAAAAAAAAAAGAATCCCAGTATTCTGATCCTTAGGAGCCCAGAGCCTCAGGAGAAGAGTGCCCTGAATCCTGGTGTTCTGGAACCTTTGGAATTCTGGAATCCTAGAACCTTAGAAATTTAGATCTATGAGGCACTTCGTATGGGATTCTTAAACTGTAGAACTTGAGAATTCTGGAACCACAGAACTAGAACCATAGGCTTCAGGAATTCTGGATCATAGGGGTCCATGAAAAGAACCACAGAACCTTAGACCTGGAGATCCTAGAATCCCAGATTATAGATTCTCAGAATACTGGAACTTTAGAACCATCAGATTTGAGAATGGTAGAAGCCTAGAAGCATCAAATGTGAACCTTAGAAGTCTAGAATCATATACCCTTGGGGCCATGGGATCCTATAGTCCTAGACACACAGAACACAGAACTCTGGATTATCAAGTTCTAGAATACCAGACCTTGAGATCTGTAAAATTTAGAGCTGTTCAATTCTAGAATTCATCAGAAGAATCAAACTCTAGAATCTTGGGTGTATGGAATCCTAGAACCTTGGAATCATCAGATTCTGGAGGGTTCGAAGTCCAGAAGTGTAGAACTATAGAGTCACTGATTTCTAGAGTTTAAGTTATCGAAAACCCCAAAACCTTGGACATCAAGGAATCTTAGCAGTCTAGACTCATAGAACTGTAGAATCATAGATGTGTCAAGTTCTAGAGAGTCGGACATTGAAATTTGGAATCTTAAAACTCTAGAATTAGAAAAAAAATCTAGAATCTTACAGGGATGTGCTAGTGGCATCTAGTGGGTAGAGGTCAGGGATGACCGCTAAACATCTATGACGCACAGACCCAACAGCAAGAGATCCCCCAACCCCGAATGTTCTAGACTCAAAGAGGAACAACAAGCGCCAAAACAGCAAAAGCGGAATCTTCTGGGCCTGGGGGTTAGGAGTCAAGGTTCAACCCTTACAGGTGACATCTCTCTCCCCTCCTCCCTGTCTGCTTGTTCACTGTCGTCATACCAGACTGCAAGTTTAACTGTCACAAGCGCTGTGCCACCCGCGTCCCTAACAACTGCTTAGGGGAAGCACTCATCAATGGAGGTGAGAGGCTATGGGGTGAGCAGGGAAGGGGGGGCAGTGGCAGGACTGGGCAGAGGCCCCTCTGACGCCCTCATCCTGCTAGATGTGCCGATGGAGGAGGCCACCGATTTCAACGAGGCTGACAAGAGCTCCCTCATGGATGAGTCTGACGACTCGGGGGTCATCCCGGGCTCCCACTCGGAAAATGCCCTCCACGCCAGTGAGGAGGAGGAAGGCGAGGGAGGCAAGGCTGAGAGGTACCTGGGGCACCCTCCGGGAAATGCCCGTCCTATCTCTACAATAGCTCGATGCCCCCTATAAATTTTCCAGGCACCCACATTTTGTTTTTAAATTATACCTTTTTCCTAAAAAATGTACATTTAAAAAACATTTTATTTATTTATTTGACACAGAGAGAGAGATCACAAGTAGACAGAGGCAGGCAGAGAGAGAGGGGAAAGCAGGCTCCCCGCCTAGCAGAGAGCCCAAGGCGGGGCTCTATCCCAAGACCCTGAGATCAGGACCCCAGCCGAAGGCAGACCCTTAACCACCTGAGCCTCCCAGGCGCTCCAAAATGTACATTTTTTGAAAAGATTTCATAGAAGCGGATTTTTAATTTAGAGTATATTTCTTTTTTGGAACTGCTAATCCTGTCATTCAAATGGTAGTCAAACCCTCCACTTCCCTGCTTTCCCGCCTCCCAGCTGCTTAGCTCCTCCCCCGCGAGGACGTCCCTGGGACCAGCTGCTGGCAGGCCCTTTCAGAAACAGTCTGTGTTGAAAAGTGACAGAGCAAAGAGTAAGAACATGGGAATCTGCTGTATGGCATTAGGCAGGAGATTAACCTCTCTGGGCCCTCAGTTTCTTCATTAGTAAGATGGGGATGAAAGTAGGACCTACCTTTGCGGGTTGTCCTAAGGGTGAAGTGAATGACGTTCTCCGGGCCGATGACGGCACCTGTCTCATTGGGCGATTTTCTAATTCCATTGAGAATCCTCTCCAGTACTCTGTTCTTGAGTCCCCAAAGCGCGGGGGGTGGGAGGTGATCCATTCTGGAGTATGGGACAAATATTTGCCTTTCCGTTTCTCTTTACTTTTAATCTCATCTTTTAGATGTTTTCACTCTTTTGGCATGTTTTAGAATAATAATTAACACACTATTATTGGTATATTGTACTAATACAGTAAGACATGTGTAAATAAGGGTAACCTGTGGATTGAAGCCATCATCGATGTGTAAGTCTTTATCCCTGAATGAAATCCTTCTCAGAAGGACCGTAAGGAACACTATCCCTACTCCTAGGTTAGAAGATTGAAGTTTACTGCCTTCAGCTGGTCATTACTAAGAGAAAGGAGCTGAGACTTCACTCCACGGGTCCAAGGGGGCATTGATGTGAGGAGGGTGAGCCATTTCCATGGTGCATCAGTAGACACGTAATGAGCACCGACTGGGTGCGAGGACTTCCAAGCACCCAGCTGTGAACCAAACCACGAACACTCTCTGGCCTCATAGAGCTGACACTCTAACTGGGGAGACAGGCAGTAAACAAATGCATCCATAGCATCAGGTACTGATGACTGCTATCAAAAAATAAATAAAAATAAAGATAATTTTTTTTACAAAAAGCAGCGGGAGGGGACAGAGAATGAAGATACACTGTTTTAGGGTCATTAAAGGGGGCCTTTCTGAGAAGGTGACATTTGAAGAGATCTGAAGGAGGGCCGGGGGAGGAAAGGAGACATGTGGAAGATAGTTGGTGGAAGAGCTTGCCAAGCAAAGAGAGCAGCAAGTGCAAAGGCCCTGTGGTAGGGCCAAGCATGTTCCAGAAACAACACAGTTTGGTGTGGCTGGAGCAGAGAGGGCCAGAGGAAGGGGGTGGGAGACCAGGCCGAAGGGAAGATGGATCTGCAAGTCACAGTAATTACAGAGAGTTTCTTACTGATTCTACCTGACTCGAGCTGCCTGGGAGTTCAAGTTCCCTTTCTGCCAGGTCTTTCCTGAAGTGTTCAGTAACAGAGTAAGAGGCTATAAGATTTGGATCTTGATGGACTTGGGTGGGGTGGGAGTGTTGAGAGAGGCAGCCTATTTCACAGATGAGGAAACCAAGTCTCAGAGAGGCAAAGCGAAGTGCCAGTGCTATCCGAGTCCTGGTTTAGTGCAGGGATCAAGAGGTGGTTGGTCTGGAGTTGAGCAAGTCTGTGAATCTCTCTAAGTGTTTATTTCCTCTAATAATAGCACGTGCACCGATAAGGGCAATGAGGTACATAGAGGTTGAGTCACTTGCCTAGTGTCACACAGCTGGCTCCACAGTCACTGGGCTCAGTGCTGATTAGCACTTATGGGAGGAACACTGGGTGCCAAGCATTGTGCTAAACTCCTAAGAAAGGCTTTTACCCCAAAGCAACCCCTTTGGGTGGAGAAACGGAGGTACCGTAGAGGTTAGGTGATTTGCCAGGCTGCCTGACTTCGGACCAGCCTTGTAATGTGGCCCTATCTAGCGTCCCCTTCCTCATGGGAAATGTGGAAACCACAAAAGTGTGGCCAAAAACAACCCCACTCCTGGCTGCCCAGAAATGCGCTCTGAGGCCCCAAGTGCTTATGGGTATTTTCCACTTGTAACCTCTTGCCTCTTCCTCTCCCCCTCCCTGCCAGCTCCTTGGGGTACATCCCCCTAATGAGGGTGGTGCAGTCGGTGCGACACACGACGCGGAAGTCTAGCACCACCCTGCGCGAGGGTTGGGTGGTCCATTACAGCAACAAGGACACGCTGGTGAGTGGGCGGGATGGGGCTAGGTGGGGCGGAGCTAAGGTTAGGGGCGGGGCAAACTCCGCTTTAGGAGGTGGGGCTGGGTGGGGTTAGGGGGTAGGCGGGGCCCATTTGGAGGCGGAGCTAGAATTGGAGGGATGGGTTCTAAGGGAGAGTGGAGGGGCAGGGCAGGAGTCGGGGAAGACGCGGGGCTAAGGACAATGTCAGGGGAGGCGTGAGAACAAGAACGGGAAAGCTGGAGTTAGGAGTAGGGCCGAGAAGGGCTCAGGTTCTAGAGGATGGGCTCAGGGGGTGCTGGGCCGGGCTAGAGGCCTAACTGGAGGTAATTAAGTGGGGTTGTGATATAAGGTAGGGCCAGGTGGGGCGAAGTTGGGCTTATAGTGGACGGGCCGGCTCTGGGCAGGTAGGAGATAGGGGTGGGGCAGTTTTAGGGGCCAAGGAGTGTAGCTGGAGGCTGACCTAAAGTTGGAGAGGGGTTATGGGGCGGGGCAAGGTGGGGTGAGCTAAGGCGGGAGGGGAGGGATCTATTTGAGGAGAGGAGGCGGGGTGGGGCTGCAGTTAGGGATGGGCGGGGCCTTACTGGAGACTGAGCTGGAATTAGAGGGACGGGTGATGAGAGACGGAAGGGGTGGGGCCTTCTGGGGCGGGGCTAGACCTGGGGGCGGGGTTTGGTTCCGGAAAGAGCCGGAGCCCCAACCGCGCCAAGGACCGACCACCTAACCTTCTGGAGCACCTCTCCCAACAGAGGAAGCGGCACTATTGGCGCCTGGACTGCAAGTGCATCACACTCTTCCAGAACAACACGACCAACAGATACTACAAGGTGGGCCTTACGGCCCCCAGTTCCCCCAGACCTCCTCCTCCCACTCCTCTCCCAGGTGCTTGCCTGCTTGCATGTCATCAGCAAATGGGCCCACCTGGGCCCACCACTTTCTGGCTGGGGAACTCGGGGCGGCTTACCTCACCTCTCTGCCCTCCCGTCTGGCACCTGTAAAAGGCCTCGGGGACTAGTCCTTGCCGCAGGGCCGCTGCCCTAATTCAGCGATCACCTCCGCGAAGCAGTTAGCTTAGGGCCTGGCTTTTGTGGAGCTCACTGTTATCAATATTACTTTATAATGAAGTACTGGGTCATTTATACGTATTCCTCACCACCCGCCATGGCCGCCGGGTGCTCTGGGCCGTCTCCTCCTGGGGCCTCGCTTCTGCGCTTCCCCCCCACAGCCTTGTCCCACATAGCAGCCAGAGGGGCCAAGAAAACCATCAGAATCCTCCCTTTGCCCTTAAAATAAAACTCGGACGCCTCGGGGTTCCCTGCTCTGCAGCGGCTTCCCACGGGGTGGGGGTGGAGGTGACTTCTCAGCCTGCCCCTATTCTCAGCCACACTTAGATGCGGTCCTCACCACGTCTCTTCTCTTGCCTTTATAAGCTGTGTCAGTCTGTCCCTGTTTCGTTCTTTCCTTACTTTAATTTTTTTCTCCCCCTTCTGCAAATGTGTCCCTAACCCACACACACACAGTTTCTCTTCCAGCACTTTTCAGAGCATGCTCTTTTCCTTCTGCACAGACCCTGCCCCTTCTCTCCCTGTCCCCTCCCCTCCACCTGGCCCTCTCAGCCTCCTTTCTGGTCTCCTGTCTAAGTCGCATCCTTTCCTGTTCACCCTCCGCACACAGCCTGACATCTCCCCCTGCCTTGCTCTAAACCTTTCCATGGCTCCCCAGGGCCCTGGAGACAAAGCCCAGGCTCTTCTCTGTGGCCCATGAGGCCCTTCATGGCCTAACTTCATTTGTTCACCAAACATGGCATATCTCCTGTGTGCTAGGTACCACCCATGTAATGGGAATAGAACAGAACAGAAGCCTTTCCCACCTCAGGGCCTTTGCACATGCTGTTTCCACCATCCTCCACCAGCTGGCCCCTTCTTACCTTTCTGATCTCTTGCTTCATGTAACTTCTGCCAGGAGGCCTTGTCTAACTACTCTATGCAAATATGCAAATCAGGCCCTTTCCCACTGCCACTGGATTGTGTGTGCTGTTCTGAGTAAGTGGGGAGCCCCAGGGTCTGCCTGGCATCCTCACTGATGCTGGTTCTGTATCCTGCCAGGAAATTCCACTGTCAGAAATCCTCACTGTGGAGCCCGCCCAGAACTTTAGCCTTGTGCCACCAGGCACCAACCCTCACTGCTTCGAGATTGTCACTGCCAATGTCACCTACTTTGTGGGCGAGACACCTGGTGGAGCCCCAGGGGGGCCCAGTGGGCAGGGGGCCGAGGCTGCCAGAGGCTGGGAAACAGCCATCCGCCAGGCCCTGATGCCAGTCATCCTCCAGGACGCACCCAGTGCCCCAGGCCACACACCCCACAGTAAGTCCTCCCCCCCACCCCGCCCCGGACGCTGAGAGGATGGGTCTGGAAGGGCTTATGTGGGCTCCCAGGGAAGGGAAGAGCCAGGGAGAAGGCAGGAAATGGCACAGTGGGGAATGTGGCTTCTGGATTCAGCTGGCCTGAGTCCAAATCTCCATTAAGCCCTAGACCTGATGTGTGGACTTGGGCATGTCACTTCCCTTTTGAGTCTTGTCCCAGGTGGTGACAAATCCTTCAGGTTGTGAGTTCAGGCTGTTTCATTCAGGCATTTACTGAGTGTCTTATCTGTGCCCATCCTATGCTGGACAGTGCTGGGGACATAGTCATCACCAAGACAGCCCAGGACCTGCCCTCATGGGGCTCACAGTCCAGTAGGGGAGACAGACCTGTCCCCAAGCAGTGACAACCCAGAGTGACAGGGCTGGGACAGGGGACCAGAAAGCTGTGGGGGCTCAGAGAGGATAGTTGATCCAGCCTGGGTATCCAGGAGGGCTTCCTGGACGCGGCAACATCTGAGCTGAGACCAGAAAGCTGAGGAGGGCTGAGAGAGGGGATTGCAGAAGAGAAGTATTTCAAGCAGAGGCAGCAGAAGATGATCAGAAAGTCTCAGGCTCCTGCCTTCTGGGGCTCATAATCCAGTGTGAGTGACATCACCCTGCATGAATGACAGATGTAATGTAGAACATGACGTGGCCCCAGGAGGGAACTTTGAGCTGAGACTGAATGAGGAGGATTTAATTAAGTCCAGCGGAAGGGACACACATTACTGGCAGAGGGAACAGCAAGTGCAAAGGAGGGGACTTGGCTGTATCTGAGGCCCGGCAAGGAGGCCAGCTGTCAGGAGGACACACAGCATGGTGGGGGTTGAAGTCAAAGAGGTAAATGAGGGACCAGTACCTGGGAGGCCATGGGAGGGGGTTGGGCTTCCTCCTGGGGAGCCATGGTGGAGTTTGGAGCAGGGGAAGGACAGACCCAGGTTTGTGCGGTGAATAGGAGAGAAAGAACAGGGGCAGAGAGACCAGGGAGGAGGACAAGGGGCCAGACCTGGAATGGGAAGGGGGCAGATGTTCAAGCGGCAGAAGGCTCAGAACCTTGGAAATGCGTGGCTCTGGTTGGGTAGTAGGTTGGCAAGTTCAGGGGGGGATGATGTTGGAACCCATTTGGGCTTTCCTGCTGAGAGAGCCTCAGTGTCCTCCTCTGTAAAATGGGATCAGCGTGGTTCCCTTGGCCCTGAGATCTTGGGGTGCAGTGCTCAGTGAAATCATTCATGACACTTCTCAAGCCCCCTCAGCCTATCACGTTTACTTCTCCCACTGGCCCTATGAGGGAGCACCTGTCATTATTCCCACTCTCGAACCCAGGTGGTGTGGCTCCAGAGGCTGCCTCTGGAGTCATGGGTGAAGACAGTCCTGAGCCCAGGGTCCCCTCATCTCTACCTCTCCCCTCTCCCCAGGACAGGCTTCTCTGAGCATCTCCGTGTCTAACAGCCAGATCCAAGAGAACGTGGTGAGATCCTGCCCACACCCCATGGTCCCATGGATGGCCTATGCCTCCCACACAGCCTTCCGCCCTCCCTAGTCTCCTCAGCACCCGAGCTCCATCTGCCCCCTTGACCCTTCCCATCCCCACCATGCAGGACATTGCCACCGTCTACCAGATCTTCCCGGATGAGGTTCTGGGCTCCGGGCAGTTTGGAGTGGTCTATGGAGGTACGGATGCTTCCGAGCTGATCCAGAGGGGGTCCCCACAGTTCCTGGGCTCCAGACCTTCCTATCTGACTGGCTGTGTGCTCACTTACTGTTCTGGTTGACTTGGAAAGCTAGGTCCTCCAGGCAGGTGGTTGCAAGCCTCTCCTTTTCTCACTGGGAAAAGCCAATGGGCTTTCTCCCGTTCATAATAGGGAGAGAGCAGGGGCACCTGGGTGGCTCAGTGGGTTAAGCCTCTGCCTTCTGCTCAGTCATGATCTCAGGGTCCTGGGATCGAGCCCCGCATCGGGCTCTCTGCTTGGCGGGGAGCCTGCTTCCCCCTCTCTCTCTGCCTGCCTCTCTGCCTACTTGTGATCTCTGCCTGTCAAATAAATAAACAAATAAAATCTTCAAAAAAAAAAAGGAGAGAGCATTCTGCACTCTGATTGGCCACAGAGCTAGTTCCTAGATTCTGGTTGGTCATAAATCTAGTTTCCCATGTGTTAGATTTCCCTCAAAGCTCTTGTCTTTTACCTTCTTCATTCCACCTTTATTCCCAAGGCCTCTCGCCCCTCACATTCCTCCTGGAAACCCCACAGAGCCATCTTGATGCCTTCTGCCCACCTTTGTTCAACTATGTGTCTCTATGGTTGGCGGGGGATGGGGTGGGGTTCCCTCTTACCAGGACTGGAAGGTCTTGCTCCCTTCATCCCCAGTCTTCCCTATGTCCTGTCCAGGAAAGCACCGGAAGACAGGCCGGGATGTGGCAGTAAAGGTCATTGACAAACTTCGTTTCCCCACGAAGCAGGAGAGCCAGCTCCGGAACGAAGTGGCCATTCTGCAGGTGACCGGGCTCTGGGGCCCAGCTCAGGCCCCACCTAGGAAGGATCTTCCTTTCCCACCTCCTCCCTTCAGGGGCCAACTGACCCAGGCTGGGGGTGGTCAGGGAAGGCTTCCTGGAGGAGAGAACACGCATGTTGAGACTTAGGGGGTAGAAAAGTATGCTGAGCAAAGGGACCAGCCTGTGCAAAGAAAGGTCTGGAGGTGAGAGGAAACATGAAGCCTTCTAGGAATTTGAAGTTTGAGGTTACTAGATGGTTTATGTTTGGGGAGGTGGTGGGAGGTGAGGCCAGGGAGGAGGCCTATGGATTTTCTCCTGAGGGTACTGGGGAGCGCTGGAAAGATTTTTAGCCAAGAAAAGACAGGGTTGGGTGTGTACTTTAGGAAGATCTCTGAGGCTGCCACAAGAGGGTGGGTGGAAAGTGGTGGGACCATAGCCTAGAACCCAGGGAGGAGGCTAGATGGGGACCTGGGGGGTAGAAATGGGGTTAGGCCAGGCAGGGTGTGCCGGGGAGAGGGAGGAGAATTTACAACACAGAGATGCACAAAGGTCCCATTGTTCCATACTTCTGCTCCCTCCCTCTCCCCCCCACAACCCTGAACCTTCAACAGAGCTTTATGATGTGAAGATCCTTCTAGATACCTGGTGGTGTGGGGATGTGGTTCTGTCTGAAGCCCCTTCCCCCTCCCGCAGAGCCTCCCCCGGGGAAGGAGCTGCTGACCCTCTGGGGACATGCTCCTCATTTGTCGTCCATCTGTTCCCGTGGCTCACCTCTGGGGTCCTAAGTTCACGGGCGACCTGGACCCTGACTGCCACCCTCCCCTCCCCACCCCTACCCTAGAGTCTGCGGCACCCCGGGATCGTGAACCTGGACTGCATGTTTGAGACACCTGAGAAGGTGTTTGTGGTGATGGAGAAGCTGCATGGGGACATGCTGGAGATGATCCTCTCCAGTGAGAAGGGCCGGCTCCCCGAGCGCCTCACCAAGTTCCTCATCACCCAGGTGTGCCCGCCCCCCGCACCCCTGCCTGCCTCTGCCTGCCTCCCCACCTGCCCTGCACCCTGCACCCAGCTCCCGCAGACACTGGCAGGAGTCCTACTACCAGATAATAAAAAATAGAGAGTAATAATAACAATAGAAAATAATAGAATGAGGGACGCCTGGGTGGCTCAGTTGGTTAGGCGGCTGCCTTTGGCTCGGGTCATGATCCCAGTATTCTGGGATCGAGTCCCACATCGGGCTCCTTGCTCAGTGGGGGAGCCTGCTTCTCCCTCTGCCTCTACCTGCCACTCTGTCTGCCTGTGCTTGCTCTCTCGCTCTCCCTCTCTGACAAATAAATAAATTTAAAAAAAAGAAAAAAGAAAATAATAGAATGATGATTTCAAAATAATTGAGTAATAATAGAACAGACTGTAGAGTAATAAGAGTAATAACAATAGAAAATAAGAAAACAGTAAAAAGAAGAGAGCAGTGGTGATAATTATATTAGTAGTATAGAAAAATCAGAAATGATGATTGTATAATTTTTATTCCTTTGTAGAATGAGGTTCCCTAAGGCCTGACTATATTCATGTAGGAAAAGGGAAGGGAAGGGGAGGGAGGCTTTTCCGTGGGGACCTCATTCATCCATTCCTTAGGTGGTTCACCAAGCTCTCCGTCTTCCCCTGCTCTGTTCCCAGCAGTGCTGGGGACACAGCTGTGACCAAGATAGCCCCAGGATTGGACAGCGATCACCCAGAGTGGGCAGGGTGGGAGAGGGGTATGCTAACCATGTTTTAACTCATTGTATCTGCATCGCAACTCATGGTAGTGGCCGTGATTACTTCCGTTTTTGAGTCGGAAAAAACCAAGGCTCAGAGACTTTAAGTAACTTGTCCAGGGTCACACAGCTGGTGGGAGCAGACCCTAGGATCTGGGCTTTTAACTAGTAAGGTCAAAATCACTGTTGTCACCAGTGTGTCATTCCGCCTCTTACTTTCTTCACTTTAAAAGTACTTCTGGAAGACTACTCTATTTCGGTACGTAGTGAGCAGAGCTGCCTCTTTTTCTTAGTTGTATCCCATGGTGGAGATCACCAAATCCTGTAATTGCTGAGTACAGAGGTTGTTCCTACTTTTCCACCATTACAGACAACATCCGGTGAATATCTGTCCACACATTGCTGGGCTCTGGTGGGAGAATTTCCAAAGAACACATTTCAGACAATAGACTCCTAAGTCCAGGGAAATGTGCTCTAGGAGTTTTTTAAGCATGCTGCCCAGCTGTTCTCTAAAATCCCTTCCGTCTGCTCTTAACAGCAGCTAACTCTGGGTAAAACAATCAGCAGTCTTACAGGTGGAGATGTGGCTTCATTTAGCAATTTAAAAATTATGGGTAAAAAAAAATAAAAATTATGGATGAGGTTGAGTGTATTTCCTTATGTTTATTGGCTTGTGCTTTTTATTCCCATTGCCCATTTTTCAGGTGGATTATTCTTATTGAATTGTGAAAGCTCTTTGTATATGAGGGACACTGGATCCTTGTCATTTTTGTTGTTCAATGTCTTTTTTTTTTTAATTCCAGTATTTGTTTTCCTTTTCATTTCATTCCTGGATTTTATTTGCCATCAAGAGTTTAACTTTTACAATGTTAAATGTTGCCTTTTGTAGCTTCTGGGTTTTACAGCCTTCCTAGAAAGGCCTTCCCATCCGGCTTGTCCCTCACCTGATTCTGGGACTTGTTCTCTTGGATGCAAAGTCCCTTGTGCTGTGCTTCCTTTATGGAGGTCCTGCCCCCTCGCTCTCCTCAGCACTGCGCCTTCATCAGATTGACTTGTGGGATGGGGACAGAAGCCCACTGAGGCAGACTCATCCAGACTTAAGGTGGGGAGAGGGAATTGCCTGCCTTCAGCAACTGGTTGATTTCTCTTTCTGGTCTTCCATCACTCCCTCCCTTTTTGCCTCTGCTCCTCTCTCTTTCTCTGCAGATTTCTGCCTTCCGCCTCTTGTCTGCCCCACCCCAAGTCCTGTGCTAGGCCCTTTACCTCATGGGCTTATTTATGCTTCACAACTGCCCTCTGAGGTAGGTATTACCAGCACCCCCATTTTACAGATGAGACTGAGGTGGAGGAAGGGTCCATGTCCTGCCCAAGGTCACACAGCTAGGTGGCAGTCTAGCTGAGATTTGAACCCGGATCTGTCTAGCTTCCAACCGGCCCTCTTTGTTCTCCTCCTGTCCTAGAAGGGGAGGGAGGTGGTCAACAAACAGGAAGTCGAGAAAAGGGGTACATACACACCGTGGATCTCAGTGTCCCTGGCTGAAGCCCAAGGATTACACAGAATCAAGGAAGACCATAGTGACCACAGAGAAAGTAGTTGGAAATTGTATCCAGATTTTTTGCTTTTTGTTTCATAAATCAGCTCACCTTGCCACCCTAGAATACTCTTGACTTAACAGAGCAGAAAAAGCTCTATCGGAAACATGCACAGAAATATGTTCATCCACAGGCCATCCCAAGGAGATAACAGGTACCAACAACAGTAATAGCTACCGTCATGTTTGCTTGCTCTGTGCTGGACACTGTCCTAAACACTTTCTATGCCCCAACGCATTTAAACTTCACAGTGACCCCTGAGGATGGGTACTTTTATTACCCCCCCATTTTACAGGTGAGAACACTGAGACCCCGAGAGTTGAAGTGGCTTGCCCGAGGCCACGAGCTAGTGAGTGTGGAGCTGGGTTTTCCACCTGGGCAGGCCGGCTCTAGAATCCTACCCCCACCCCCGACCAGTACTGCATTTGATATATAACGTAGATCATGTTGGTATTTGTACTGTTTCATCTTAGAGTTTTTAATGGATGAAAAATACTTTTTAAAAAATGGAGTCACACAATAGTAACTTCTTAAAAGCTACTACTTTACCAAAAGCCCACCCCCACCCCCAGCTTTTAGGGTAAACTCCAGGCCCAAGGTTGGGCTCAAACTCATGATCCAGGAGGTCACAAGTCGCCAGCTCTGCGCACTGAACCAGCCAGGAACCTCACTCCTAGCTCTTTTTGGTCAGGAGCTTACCACATGCCAGAGGGTCTCCGTCTCTTCCCAAACCCACTGCTCCAGTCGAGTCTTTCTAGAATTATCCAACTCCTATCTCAGGTGTCATGGTTTTGGGGCTCCAATGCCTCCCCTGGCCCTGGAGGGCATCTTTAGGGGTGCAGAGAAGGGCATGGATGGGGTTTGGAGGGCTGGCAGCAGAATCTGGGGCAGGTAACTTCCTACTTTTCTTACCAGCCCCACCTTCTCCCCTCAGATCCTGGTGGCTCTGAGACACCTTCACTTCAAGAACATTGTCCACTGTGACTTGAAACCAGAAAACGTGTTGCTGGCATCAGCCGACCCCTTTCCTCAGGTCAGTCGTGTCTCCCAGCTTGATTTGGGGAAGTGCAGCTAATCCTGGAGGCGGGTGGGGATTGTATGAATCGGGATAATTGGACACAGAGAGTCAAGATAATAATGACTTAAATAAAACAGACGCTGGCTTCACACTCATGTAGGGTCCAGCATGAGCATTCTGAGGCTGAAAAAGCGGTTTCTTAGAGTCAGGTACTCGGCTCTGGGTGTCTTGTTCTGGCCTCTCTCTGACGTTCTAGACTTCATGGTTCTTGATGGTCCCCATCAGGTGATAAGATAGTAGGAGGGAGGAGGAAAGAAACAGGTGGAGGAAATGGACACACCCCCTTCCTTCTCTGAGCCTGTGGAAGTTTACAAGACACGTCTTCTAGTATCCCGTTGGTCAGGACAAGGTCACGTGGTCATGGCTGGCTGCAAGGGAGGGCGGGAGATGTAGTCTTTATTCTGCGTGGCCGTGTGGTCCATTCCATTCAAGATTTTTATTATTAAGGGTGAGAGCGGAGAACAGATATTAGGGGACAAGTGGTAATTTCTTCTATAGGTCTGTTAGGAAAACAGTTCTGATGAGCCTCGGATTGGGTGGTGAGAATGCTTCCCCCCACCCCCAGGGGCAGAACCAGAGTAGGTAGGGGTGACGATTGCAACAGATACAATTTATTGAGTGCCTACTGTGTTTAAGGACCTATAGCTACAGGTTCTCATGTAGCCCTTCCATGTCCTGGGAAGTTCTTGCTTTATGATCTGTGTTTTGCAAACACTGAATTCATTTCATTTCAAAAGCCAGGGGTTCATTTTAGTCAACTAAGAATTGCTGTGGAAACAACTTACATCAACCTCATGATTTCTTTCTGCTGCTGGGAGTCGCTCAGTTGTTAGTGGCAGCCTGGGATGGAACATAGGATCAGTTTTTAAATGTAAATGAATGAAAATTAAATAAACTAAAAACTAATTTGTCTTGCCACATTTGAGTGCTCAGTAGCCACAGGGAACCAGTGGCCACCACATTGGTCACCACAGATCACAGAGGGAAGAGCAAATGCTGATCATGTTGTCACAAAAATAGAATTACATCTGTACTGTGTTCTGTGACATGGTTCTCTGAGCTCATATAACTCTAAAGCCCATTTGGAGGGTCAGAGGAAAAAATAAAACACTCTGAAGAAAGAGTAGGAGTCCATTTTTTGGATGGGCAAGTATTCCAGGCAGTGGGAACAGCCCTGGCAAAGACCCTTTGTAGCAAGATGATCTGTACTTTTTTGGGAACAACTTTATTGAGATATAATTCACACACCATATAATTCACTGATTCAAAGTATACAGTTCAGGGGCACCTGGGTGACTCAGTTGGTTAAACAACTCAGGTCTTGATCTCAAGAGTCGTGAGTTCGAGTCCCCCATTGGTCTCCACACTAAAAAGAAAAGAAAAACGTACAATTCATGGGCTTTTAGTGTATTCACAGAGTTGTGCAACCATCACCACAATCAGTTTTAGAATATCTCATCACCCCAAAAACAAACCCTTGTACTCTTTAGACATCATCCTCCAAACCCACCACCCCTCATCCCAACCATGAATCGACGTCCTGTAGATTTGCCTATTCTGGGTGTTCGTATAAACAGCACATTCAGTAACAGCGTATGTGGCCCTTTGTGACTGGCTTCTTTCATCTAAGTTCATGTTTTCAGAGTTCACTTATGTTGTAGCATTGATCAGTCCTTCCATTTCTTTTAACAGCCAAGTAATATTCCATTATAACGTCTGGAGGAAACAGTGGATCTTTGAGAAGGAAAAGGATCTTAGGACAGGGCGGTATGGCTGTCACATTGAGTCAGTGGTTGGGCTGTGGCTGTTTTTGAGGGCAGGCAACAGAGGCTTGGGGCTTCAAGGGTTTGGAGAGCCAAAGTGAGCCACAGAAGGGTTTTGAGCCAGGGAGGAACCACTCATGAACAGAGATGGCGGCACAGAGGTGGTGCTGCCTATGGACTTGGTAGGAAAGTGAGCAGGACCTTGAACCCGGGTGTGGCTGGCTCCAAAGCCTGTCTGTGACCCTAGACTGCCTCCACCGTCAAGGGAAAGGTGGCCGAACACCTGTTACTGACTGCTGGCCATCATGATCAGCAGTTTGCACTCAGGGTTCCCTTTAATGCCCAGGGAAGCCCCAGAGGAAGCTGCTTAACATCCGTAATACAGAAGAGGTCACTGGGGCTGGGGGAAGTGAAACCTGTGCGGCTCATTCTGAGCTCCCCGCGCGTTTCATGTATTTATTCATTCAATCCATACAACCACCCTTTAAGGTAGGGGTTTTCGGATCTCTGTTGTGCAAAAGAGGAAATAGAGGCACAAGATGGTTACGAGACCTGTTCAGTGTGGCGGAAATACAGGGACAGGTGGCATTTTATTAAGCGCTCATGACATACGAGGCATTTCTGGTCCCGTGAGCCTTAGATGGAGAAACTCATGTAATCCTCATGACGACCGTTTGAGGTAGGTGCTGTTTTGATTCCCCCTCCTCATACGGATGAGGAAACTGAGGCACAGAGAGTAAGTCACTGCCCAGGTTCCTCAACTAGTGAGAGAAGCTCGGTTTTCTCTGAAACGCTGTAGAGGGCGTGGGCGTGCGTCGCTGGGGAGGGTGCAGCCTTAACGCTCCTTCAGCCCCTCCACCCCACGCCCCCTGCAGGTGAAGCTGTGTGACTTCGGGTTTGCACGCATCATCGGTGAGAAGTCGTTCCGGCGCTCGGTGGTGGGCACCCCTGCCTACCTGGCGCCCGAGGTGCTGCTCAACCAGGGCTACAACCGCTCGCTGGACATGTGGTCGGTGGGCGTGATCATGTACGTCAGCCTCAGCGGCACGTTCCCCTTCAACGAGGACGAGGACATCAAAGACCAGATCCAGAACGCTGCCTTCATGTACCCAGCCTGCCCCTGGAGCCGCATCTCCTCGGGAGGTGGGTCGGGGGCGGGGGGGGGCGGGGCCGTAGAGAGGTGGGCGCTGAAAGGGCTAGGCTGTGGG